>JABCMJ010009582.1:0-24950 GCA_014822125.1 Arbutus unedo | reverse complement strand
AAAATTGATTAAAAGGACAATTCTGCAATGATTTGGTCTATTAAGGATATGTTAATTTAATTTATGAGTCATAGTTCATTATTTGAGAAGTTTTAATGTCTAAAGTCCTTTTATAGACGGATTTGCCCCTGAACACGAAGAAATAATTTTATCTGGTAACATTATTAATTCAAAAACTAACAAATAATGTTATTTATTAAGATATTTGTTAAAAATGACTGATGATATTAACTGATAAACACTAACAAATAACTTTATTTAACAAAATTATCGTTTCAAAACTAAAAAATAAAGTATATTGGTTTGATATATCTATTTGTCAAATTAAAAAATAAAAAATATATAATTTTATTTGATAACATTATTACTTCGAAAACTAACAGATAACGTTGTTTGTTAAGATATTTATTTAAATCAATAGAAATGTTGACTGATAAACACTAACAGATATAATGATCTAATAAAACAAATAAAGTTCTTTATTAAGATATCTGCTAAAAATGACAGATAATATTAACTAATAAACACTAACATGTAATTTTATTTAATGAAATTATTGCTTCTATATCTAACGAACAGATAACGTTATTGTGTGTTTATTAGAAGGGTATTTTTGAAACTTATGTGTCAAAAAGATTTTTTCCCATAATTTAGTTTGATATGGACTTATTGGGTATAGACTTTTGACCAAATCTCCCCTTTAAATATATACCTTAACAAACAATGTTATCTATTAGTTTTCAAAATAACAATTTTATCGGATAAAATTATATGTTTTATGTTTTCTAATTTGACTAATACATTTATCAAATTAACATATAATGTTATCTCACTCGCCTATTAAGAAAATAACTTTATCTTTTAATTTTGAAACGATAATTTTATTAGATGAAGTTATTTATTAGTTTTTATCAGTTAACGTCATCTATTGCTTTTAACAGTAATAATATTTTCAGATAAATTTATCTCTTCACGTTCAAGAGCAAATCTGTCTGCAAAAGGATTTTCAACGTTAAAACTTCTCAAACTATAAACCTTGACTCATAAATTAAATTAACATGTCTTCAATGAACCAGATTAGTTTTGATTTGTCCTTTTAACTAATTTTTCAAAAAAAAAATTCTCATGAATCTATTTAAAAAAGTCAATGTAAACCACTTATGCATAGGAACCACAGAAATTAAAGTGCAAGGACTGGTCATCGGGAACAAGTGCAAAAGTCTCAGCATTGCCAATCCCTTATTCCTAAGAAAAACCCTTGGCAACTGAACAAAGTTTGTACAGCTCCAAAAACCCATAACATTGAGTTTTTATTTTATAATTCATTTACAGCCATTAAGATTTTAAAAATTCGGCACTAATACAAAATTCCGTAAATTCCGCGTGCGAATTTTTGCAAGAGCAATCAACTCTTTATCAATGGCATTCACTCTATTAGGATCATCACAAACTCACTCCTTTGCACAACCTTGGTTCAAGGTAAAAATGTGTGCACTAGATAGAAAAGTTGAATAAGGATAAGAGAAACAAGTATTAGTAAAATCAACTCCTATCAATGGATAACGTCACCAGTAAGATCTCGACGATCAAAAAGATCAAAGTCTAAAGAGGTATGTTGAGAGGTAGTAGAACTGGAAGGCTAGGGCGAAAAAACTTCACCAAGGCGAGACTGAACCAAAGGATAGGGTGGGAGAAGAATAGACCAAGAGAGAAGGATGGTAGGAGAGGAAATCAGACACATCGAGAGTAGAGGGTACACCTCAAAAGGTACAGCAAAAGGAAAGGGACTAATATGAATCAAGTCCTTGAATACAAAAGACTCTGGGAATAGATGAAGAGACCAGAAATGATCAGGCAGTATGAAGAATGCGCCCATGCTTTCTTTCGGCTTTATCATTTTGTGCAGGTGCATCAGAGTGATGGATGGTGCCACGCGTATCTAAGAAATTTGCCAATTCTGTCAGAAAATATTTTCCACCCAAATCAGAATGAAGAATATTATGGTAACTAAAAATATGTTACTATAGAGTGAAATGTGCGAAAAATACTAAATAAGTTAGATTTGTAAGACAATAGATAAACACAACTGAAGCGACTGTAATCATCACGAAAATGCACATAGTATAAAAATCCACCCTTAGTAGTGATAGGGAAAGGTCCCCAAAAATACGAACAAACGCAAAAGTATTAGCGGAAATCAATTTACTTTTGAAAAAAGGCAAGGCAGACATTTTGGCAAATTACATCTGTAAATTCAAAGATATTAGTGAAAGACACTTTAAACTAAGACACCTCATTGAGATAAACACTTAACACGTTCACTAGACAAATAACCTAATCTAGAATGCCAAAAAACAAAACAGGAAAAAGATTTAAAGAAAAAGAAAAGGCAATAGATGTCGACTCCATAGGAATATAAAAGCTCTCCATAACATATAAATCACAAAGTCTACATCCAGTCTCGATTTTCCTTTTGGACTTCCAATCCTGCATAACACAAGCAGAAGAGGAAAATTGAACGCCAAAACCACAATTTGACAATTGAATAATGGATGAGAGACAATTTTGGTAAATAAAAAAAATCAGAAAATAAATAGCACATGAGACTAGGTATAAAGAATAAAATCAATCGAAACAACATGCATAAAAGATCCATTGGCAACGGCAATGGTAATAGGGGAGGAGGGGATGCAATGAGGGATAAGTCAGAGGTCATACGAGGGGAAGAACCAGAATAAAAAATTCAAGTAGTGCGTGAATACCTGCGGTATAAGAACTGTGCAAACTTGACTGAGTGGCAATATTAGGAAAAGCTTGTAATCGAATCCCCCAGTTGTAACCATGAAAAACTAGAACCAAGATGTAGACCAAGTAAGAGCCAATAGGAACCAAAAGTCTTCAAAGAGGTCGAAAAAAATCACCATAATGTTCAGAAGGCCTCGACGAATCACAATTCATAGTCACTAGAGGTTTGGCGAGGATTGTCGGAGTTGCCGGCGAAGGCCAGAGATGGTCGGAGTTGGGTGTATGCAAGTGAAAGAAATAGACGGGTGTTGCAGATGGGGAGCTTAGCAACCTCAAACAAAGCAGAACTGGGTTCAAAATGAAGTAGCCAAAGGTTTCTGGCAGCTGCCGAAGGTCGCCAGAGGTAGACAAAGGTCCCAAGAATGTCAACGAAGACCAACAGTGGTCTTACAGTAGTAAGAGATGGAGCAATAGTGCTTCAAAGGGAGAAATAGTGTTCTAACAGAGGTCAGCAGAGGTACTTACAGACTGCAAGAGTGCAGGCTCTTGGGGGACAGGCAGAGGTTCGAAACATAGTATCAGCAAAGATTCTGTGAGTTTGAGCGGGATCTGGTTTTTTGAGTTGCTCAACCTGAGTTGCAGAGTTGCTGAACCCTGAGTGTCTGAGTTGCTGACTTGCAAGTTTCTTAGATTTGCTGGGGGTCAAATTCTTCGATTCACAAATCTGAGTCAAACACTTCAAACGGTTCCAAGACAATGATGAAGGAAAGGATGCATCTGTGTGTGTGTGTGTGTGTGAGAGAGAGAGAGAGAGAGAGAGAGAGAGATCATGAAGAAAACAAACTCTTCCTGTAAGCCACGAAGCAAATGAACTATTCCGGCAACATTCAGTGTGATTCATTCCGGTGACAGCTCTTATACTATGTTATAATAGACAGAAAGCATGCAGAAGAGTATTATTGCTATAAATCCACATCTTGATGCAACGCGAAGATAGAACTATATAGGTTCACCCTAAGCAAACCCTAATACAATAAGACGACTATACTACCCTTAACATAAAAGAAAAAAGACAAAAAAGCAAAAACACTACATTCACACATGTACAGGCCAATTCACTGGGAAAAATATTTGCACAAACAGTAACTCTCCTCCTAGATCTCGAAATCAAATTCCCATCCCATCCAGATTCGCATCTAAATTTGTACATAGATTTCAAAAACAACAAAGTCTGTGATAGCAGAAAAAAAATATCATGGGGACATGAGGATTCTGACCCTCAAAATGGGAGAATGGGAGTTGGAATAAAGGCAAAAATGCATACCCTAGCTTTTTTGCTCAAGATTCCTCCTTGACAAAATAACTTTGAGGCAAGCAGAAATCTTCCTCCTGATTCAGGATTTCCACATCCTCGTCATCTGGTTTCTGAAATTTGCAAAAAATAAGAGGACGTTACATAAACAATCAATCGGTACCACTCAAAGTGCAAAAGATGGCATACTTTTTAAAACATTCTCACATGATAAGAAGATGCACAAATAGAAAAAAAGACCAGATGCTTTTCTTTCTATCATAGTGTTCAGCAAATGAAACTGCTAACATTCCTATTATATTACATCGAAGTGAAACGATTCCTTTGTTTGACTATTAGACGACCAATCAACACTCAAAGAGCTACCTAGTGTACAAGGCACCCGCTATGGATGCACAAAGCCTAGATTCCGTAAGATGAAAGGTTGTTTCAGCGATTCAAACCCGTGACCCCCAGTTCATACTAGGGCGACCACATTGTTGCGTCAGGACCTCCCTTACCAATCAACACTCAGCCCTGCGAACTAAGAGTCCTTCTGGTTCCGAAGGGATTTGAAACGAGCTTATTAAGTAATGGAAAATGATATTTTCGTTTAAACAGGAACCTACCACTAAAATTTGGGGACCATGATGACATAGGGTACATCCATCACTTTTTGAGTCGTATGACATGTAAAACGCTAAGGAATAGTTCAGTTTCCACTCAACATCCAAGTGCGAAGATGTAGCATTGCATTTCTAGTACGCTAAACTTGTAGACACTCATAGTTAGGAGACGACATGAAATGTCAACAAATATCACAACACATACCAGCATTTCCAAATTGTAGAAGCGATCAAGTAACTGCAGAACATCTGAAGAAGAGAAGTGTCGACCAAAGCTGCAAGAAGAAGTTACCTAAGTGCAAGAATATGCAGGAAAACTTCGAGATATAGAATCAAGAGTCTAGGAGAATGAAAACATTAACAAAAGAGATGAGGGAAAAGATGATCAACCAAACCTTCTTCGCAGGTATTCCATTAGACCATAGAGGACAAAGTGACGGTGCATGCCTGATGAAAGCATTTAACTAAATAAGTTAGTTATTGATAAATAGTTGAAAGATAAAGAGCTAGTATACCATTAAAAGATACCTTCACTTTGAGGTGAAACCTTGAAGAACTTGTTGCCTCTTTAGGTTCCAATCGTAATGATTAGTTTACTCTTATTCTTTTATTTCTCTTTTGATTTTCTCTCTCAAACCTACACTAACATGACCTAGTCATTACTGCTTCATGTAAAACTAGTGCGTGTTCAGATAAGAGATTACACGTACCTGAACCCTATTCTCAGACTCATTTGACCAGCTATAATAACTCATCCAGGAGATGACCTTCTTAGCTACTCTCAAGCTGTTTCTCACTTGAAAGGTCTTCAAAATAGAGTTTTGAGGCATGACTTAAAAAAGACTTAATCAAACCATCCATGCCTTGCTTCAAGCATTCTAAACATTTACTCTTAACATTCTCAGTCGTAAAAAGTTTCTACTAGTAGTGAATTTTGTTTTTGTCAGCATAATAAATTTCTACAATTAACATGACCAACAAATTTGAGGTGGAAGCATTTCAAGGGGCAGAATGGCGTTTACTGAAGTTGGAACATCAGCATTCAGGAAATTTTGAGCCATCAGTTAATTTCATCAGTCTCGGTACCAATTTTTTATATATCTGCCAAAACAATATGCAAATTTAAAGATAAATGTATCTTATATTGGAAAGACTTTTTCAGTTCATTACATATCATATGTAAGGGAAGACTTCAATGGACAACTCCTTCTCTTAAAACTCTATCTAATCCTAAAAAGGGAAAATGATTTCCTATCAAATTCCTGCAAAAACAAAAATCTTGTAATACAAGTTACCTAAAAGCAACTGTTGTTGTGACTAAAAGGAATAAATAACTGCTAATCCATCAGCCCCATCAAGTTTTCATAATTTTCATAAAAGTACTTAATCTCTCGCATTGAATTAATGGTCTTCATGACTAGAACTGTGTTTACTACAATTGACACTACTTAGGCACAGATCCAGAAAGCTTTTTCGGCAGGAGTAGAGGTAGGATTCCAGAACATTTCCCCTAAGTTTATGTTCACACCATATCACATGCTTACTTGTCGATTAAGTAGTCCCTTTTATTTTTTTACGCATGCCGTTATCTTGCTAGAGTTACTGTAATTATTTTTATGCATGTCGTTATGCTACCGGAGTTACTGTAATTATTTTTATACATGTTGTTATGCTGCCGGATTTACAGTAGTAATTTTAATGCAGGCCATTATGCTGCCAGAGTTAATGAAAAAAATTGATGCATGTTGTTATGTTGTCGGATTTATGTCAATAATTTTTATGCACGCCATCATGCTGCCGGTGTTACTGTAATAATTTTTGTGCATGTCATTATGCTACCAGAGTTATGTAATAATTTCTATACAAGTCGTTATGATGTCAAATTTACTGTAATGATTTTTGTGCATGTTGTTATGCTCTGCCAGTTTTACTATAATAAATTTTATGCATGTCGTTATGTTGCCTGTGTCACAATTTTTATGCATACCGTTATGCTGCCGAAATTTTGTGATAACTTTTATGCATATTGTAATGCTGCCAAATTTTTGTTAGAATGATTATGCATGATTTTATGCTGCCAAAATTCTACTATAACTATTATGCACGTTGTTATGCTGTCAGAATCGGGTCAAATGGGTAATGGGGATGAATAACCAAATATGAATACATTGTTGGGGAAATGTGGGAATTGATGATAACAATAGGGTAACTTGTTATGTTTGCATTGATGTGGTGATGTATGTGGTTAATGGAGATGATACTATTACATCTCTGCAGTTACGAGGGTCGGTGATGT
Source organism: Arbutus unedo (assembly GCA_014822125.1). Lineage (NCBI taxonomy): Eukaryota > Viridiplantae > Streptophyta > Magnoliopsida > Ericales > Ericaceae > Arbutus > Arbutus unedo. The sequence goes on along the minus strand of JABCMJ010009582.1, from coordinate 17,992 downwards.
CTTGAGCCATATCAAGTCTTGAGCAGTGCCATAACCTAATGGAAGCCTGACATATGGGAACATCGTATATTAAATTATTAATAAGCATTTCATAAGACTTAAGGGCAATGGGGATGGGGATGGGGATGTCTTTAGTCGTGCCAAATCCTAAACCGTGCTATGTCTTGAGCCATGTTGGATCCTAAGCCGCGCTAGGCCTTGAGTCGTGTCTTATCCTATGCATAGGAGGATGTATGGGAACTTCATGCATGAGAGCATAGTGTATGGGAGCTTTGTGTATGGGAACATCACACTTAAAAAGACTAATTAAATCGATACCCGCGGATTTACCTTTAACACCTGTTATGTGTTAATGATTTATATTTTCGATGCTAATGTTATTCTGTTGAGAGTGTTATGTGCATATCTGTAATGGGTAGGTTTGGGTGTACTTCTAAGTGTCAATCACTATATGTTATCATGGTATTCCACGCCAGGTACTAAAGAACAAGTAGTAGAGCAGGTCCAAGAAGTCGATGAGACAGAAGTAGCCAAGCCATGGTTGTATCAATAGCGGCAGAAGGCCGAGTCCTTGAGGAGTATTTACGAGTGGGACCCTATTTAATGTTATGGGATTTCAAAAGTTTTTTGTTGGGTTTTGTGATTCACATTATTTACGTCATACTTTTGAACAAGTATTTTGTTCAATGTTTCCTTTAAAAGTTTTTGATGAATTTATGGATGTTTGTTCAAAGAAAAAAAATTATTCCGTTGATTTAATGATTAGTTTTTTTACAATAACATACCATATAATCTGGGGCGTTACACTCTAGCTACTAAATTTGCAAAGAAAGTACAAGTACAACAACAATGCCTACCAACAAAATTAAATAATACACCAACCATAGAAAACATAAGTACAAATCCCTGGTCAACAATAGAATACGATCATACAATTGAGCACATACTCTTGTCTAGGAAAAATACTGAGTTTAAAAGTTTTCAAACTAACACGATCCAAGTACAACTTTTTTACCTCGTGAAATGAGTGAGATGAAATTTTTTGTTGTGGAGTTAATATTTAATTTTGGATAACAAAAAACACCCTTTGAAGTTAAGATGAGCTATGTCATTGCATCTGGTGCCACAGTATTTGAGTATTTCTAAATTCCTCTTTTCTGTCTGTCATCATTATTCAACCTTCCAAGTTCTATATTATGGTATCAGAGTCGGGCAACTCTCAGTTAATGACCTTTGCTTTGCTGTCCAAATGCAGGCATAGAGAATGTTGTATCAAGGCAAGCCTGCACTGACAACGTAATGAAGTCTTTGGAATAGTGTGAAATGTTAAGGATCTGAAAATAAAACAGATTCTCTAAAAAATAGAAAGGGTGCAGGCTAGTCCTTGACAAACCAGGGAAGGATGACTGAAGCCAATAAATTAGCCACCCAATAAACACCTAACCTTTATGATTTGAGATCTCCATCCATGAGACCAATAGGCAATAATAAAGTTGTAGGATGACGTGGAGCAAAACTAAAGTTTTAGAGGGAAATTTCCTAGTCCTATTCATATGGCTAGAGTGCATATGTGATGTGACAGAGATTAGGAAGAGCTTAGCTTTGAATTTGTCCAAGGCAAGGTTTTTACGGGTGCTGGTGATACAAATTACCTTTGGCAGACACTAGATGAGCATGACAGTAGGGTAAGAATAATATTGATTCCAAGGACCTATTTCAAGACATTGTTCACGACGGTTCCTTCTTGCTAACACTAAGTATAGGTTCATGTCTCGAACAAAACTAAACTCATGGGCACTACTTTATATTTTAATGTACCCAAGTTTGACATTGATGTGCTTGCTGTCGCCAACACGTGATCATAGATTATAGCTACAGAAATATCACACGGGCAGTTTTGTTGGAAGATATTTTTGGAGTTGATTAAAACCAGTGACCATACTGCTATTTCTCCATATTAATAGGGTAAGTTGTTACCTACAACCAAAATGCATTGTTATATATTACCTCACGCATACGACCCCAAAGATAGTTGTTGTCGTATCAGTCTTCAATGGAAATGATTTTAGCACTCCCTTGTTATCCAAATGCACCTGAACTTCTCCTTCAACAATTGCTATAATAGGAATGTGTCCGAACTCCGAAGTATGGTTGGTCGGCTGCTCTTTGGTCAAGTTCGAGGATCACATCGATAGGAATACTGTAACAATCTCAGAACTCTTTGACCAATGGAGCATGGACAAACCACGCTCGATATCTATTGGATGTGCTCAGCACCATCCGTTCAGTCTGACACCTAAACAAAAAGCGTACAGATGTCCTCACTACAGTCGACTTTTTTTAAATTCTTGGTTTGGCGGCGTCATCTATCTGGCTCGGATGAATGTCAGAGGAAAATTGGAAGATTTGATAGGCCTGGTCATGAAGCCTCCGGAAACTGGTGATGGGACAACCAAAAAAACTCAAACATACACACTATAAAAACAGGTTGAAATCTACTACGATCAAATTAACGAGTATCTTGCGTTGATTAAAGGAGAATCTGGGGCTAGGAGGCTTGAATCACAGATCACATAGCAGTGAAACTCGGAGAGGTGTCGAGCAGAGAAGTGTGGGAGCCTCTTCATTATTCCCTTTTATGGATGGGGTGAGGCATTGGAAAGGCCAGTGTTAGAAATGAAGAGGTTGATTATCGAAAAAATCAATGCCTGGCATGTGGTGTGCATTTAATGTGAAGCGACATTCCAGTTAGCCTTATGAGTTGATGTGTGCAGAACATCCTTCTGATTCGATGGCAAGCCCGTGAAAAGGTGACATGCGGCATACGACTTCAGAGGTGCAGCCTTCATGCATACGACTGATAGTTGAAGACGTTACTGTAGTGAGGCCGAAGAGGGGCCATAGATCAATAGGCTTCTAAGCCAACCGAATGGCATTTATGCTCAAGGCACTTGTCAACCCCTCATTACATGAGCCGACAAGGAGTTGTGGGGCTATTGTAGTGGGTCGAACCGGATTACGGTGTGGGCCCCATTGCTCGCAAGACCCAATAAGCGAGCAAGACAAGTCGAGCGGAGGCCCGAGGTGGTCCGCGCGTTTGGGTAACCAAGCCATCTATTATGGGCACACGTCTAGCATGTGTTCCGGGTCGAGGAGAGATCCAACCTGGATCATTCGACTACATTTGTGCTTCTCGTGGACACCAGATGGTTTGGCTTGGTCACGTGGAAGCTGACCCGACATTCAGTGCATCATGCATGATGTCTTGAGCTCGATGGTTATCTGTGACATCACTAGGTGTGTGCCCGGCACATACTTACTTGGAGCCCAAGTATAGTTCCACTATATAAGGTATAGAAAAATCCTAGAAAGGTACACTTCAACAGAACACTTTAAGCACTTCGTTCTACACGTACATAATCCCTACAGGGCTAACTGCCTTTCAGCTAACAACAGCTGATGACACTAACTGATTCTAACTTTTACATGCTTGCGGATCAGGTTACTTGGAGATCGATCCACTGTATAAAGGACCTCACAGAGTTTGTAGACTACAATTGAACCAGTGCAGGATGGGGTTATCATCCCAAGGAGAGCGCTGTTTCGAGTGCCTCGACCACCCCACAAGTTTATATAAACCATTTCATGTTACTCTTTAGTTTGCTGACTATAGTTGACTAATCTTATTTTCTCTAACATGCACGACACTGCCCACTTGTATTCCAAATTGATTTCAATCTCAAAATAATTCTAAGTGTTTCCTTCAAGCAACATAATTTCAAAAGATTCCCCTCCACAGACAGAAAGAAGCAAAAGCCAGCTTGCAGTTTCTCAACTTGCCTTGTAATTTGCCCGGAGGATAGATTGCAAGAGCTTCTAGCAATTTAAGCTCCAGTTCAACCTGTGATTGCTCCTAATCATGCAAATGACCAATTAAAAATAACTCCATAAGTGCTGCGACAACAAAACCACTTGCATATTGCATGTATGCAAGTTTAGGGGTGATTTTATATACATATAAGAACGTATATATATAATCTGTGTGTTGCGCGCGCGCGTGTGTGAGAGAGGGAGAGAGGGAGAGAAAGAGAGGAGAGGGGTGCGACCTTGCGAAGAGAAGAAGCAGAAGAAGGTGTAGCTTTGCATGGCGAATGCACAGACATGCCGTCTTGTTCCTCCTCTCTTCCTCCAGCCGCCATTTGCTTCCATTCAACACACGATAGATATAATAGTCATTGTAAATATACTTCACACTCAAAATGCTTTCTATAATTGTATGCAAACGTATAGCAACTTGATTGAAATTTGAGAGAGTCCCTGGTGGTGAGCTAGGGCTTTGATTTCCAAGCGATATGATCCAAAAAGAAACTGAAACGCAAATAGTGGTGCTTCTGGGCTGTTGAGACGCGCCTAATGGCGTGGACTTGGCTGAAATCCTATTTGGGAAATTCGGCTTATTTCAGACAAGTTGTCCAATCTGTCCGGTGATCGTTAGGAAAATTATATATATCAAAGCACCTATCGACTCATGCTTTACCGGCCCACTTGCAAGAGCTCAAAAGGTCAAAATTATAGAACAAATATAATGTATATTGATGAGTCCAAATTTAATTACCTATTGAGCTGAGCAAAGGCCGATCACCCAAACCAATCAAGGGGCAATTAGGGCACCGCTAACTGACCGACGGACCAACCGACCCCGCATAGGAAGAGCCTGGCCAAGAGCATCCCGAACTAAGAACTAACGATAGGGGAAAGTTGAGCGATCTCAAGGATCCTGGCTGCCCATGAGATCTCGAAGATGGCGCTCACAATCCCCCCACCCAAACACTCACAACAAAGGGGGCCCGGGAGCATAGGATTTGGGGGGAGTTAAGATAGGGAGCACTATCAACGGCGTCAGTCAACTGGATGTTACTCCCCCTGGGGTATTTATCACCCCTCAGCCACATAGAAGAGCTACGCAACATTCACTCATTCCAACTCTCATAAAATTTTCTATTCGGCTCTAACTTGATCGTCAGAGGGTCCATAATCAGACCACCACCCTCCGCTTATCAAACTTGTCTCTGCAAGAGCCCAGGAATTAGGAAGCCGATCAGGAGGACCGTCCAATTTTTGGCACCATTAGTTTGGCGCCATTTGTGGGAACGATAATTCTCTCAACTTATAAATTTGATTGATCTAGCTGGAAGCAATGGTGACCACCAAATCCACCACTTGTTGGAAGAAGGAATCCCTCCAATCAAATTGTGACACCCCCTCCCCGAGATTGGAAAAACCACCAGGCAGACTCGGGTTAGGCCTCTTGCGGGAAATAGCAGTAGAAAAACTCAACTACGTTTAGGGCCATCTCCTCGTCACTAGATTTATGCCATAGGACAATCATGGAGATCAGGAGCCGCTAGGCATTAGGTATTAACTAGATCATCGCTAGGTTCAAATAGTGCAGGATTTCCTAGACAATAGGATGAATCAGGAAACGAAGTCCGCATTGTAGATTGCTCTTGTACAATCAGATTTCCTCACTGGAGTCAAAACAGACCCACTCCTCATGATGAGGCATGTGCAAGGAGAGAAAATCAAGGAATGAGTAAGCAACTAAATCTATCCAGGTCTTGTTCTAGGAGCGAGGACTCCATACCTTCAGCAGCAAAAGGCTAGGTCTAAGGCATGTCAATAGGGTCTACCATTGCTAAGGGAGGGATATCAAGTGTTTTCTCCTCTTCAAGATCGCCGATGAAGAACTTGAATCAATTTCAATAGGGAATGAAAAAGTCCCGTCCACATGCCTATACCAAGTAGACAAAGTTAGGCAAGCAGAGAATGAGCGGCACAAGAGTATGGGCAGTTGCTGACCCAACGATCAACAAGCATAGAATCAGGGGAAACCTCCAAGGAGTACTCAAAGAAAGAGGAGAGGCGAGCGACAAAAAGTATGATACAAGGAGCCCTTGAAAGAGGAGGGAGGAGAAGGATCTAGGGTGGAACGATTAGAAGAAGTAGGGCTATGACTAGAGGAGGCAGATGGGTGAAGAGATCATGATGACACTAATGGTTAGCACAACTTAGATAGAGAGCACGAAAAACAAGAAAGGATCACCATTGTCGGATCTTGGTGGAAGCAATGAACGAGAAATATTCACGTCAGCACAACCAAGGCTCAAGCACAAAGCAACCGCCAAATGTAACCTAGGTTTACAGAGCCCTAATGAACCAGATGTTTACTTGTTTGAACAGTCAATTTGCTTTAATTTCAGTGCTTCTAACAATGTTGCTGAGCATGAGACAATGATTTATGGACTGAAGTGTGCCTACAACCTAGGATCAAAGGAAATTATGATTCACTGTGATTCCCAATTGGTATTCAACCAACTATCTGAGTAATATACTACAAGAGAAGAAAAGATGGCTTCTTATGACGAGAAGGCAAATGAGGAGTTACAAAAGTTTTCATCAACAAAGATTTTCCAAGTGAGTTCAAGGCAGAACGAACACGGTGATGCCTTAGCTTATTTGGCTTCGACGGTCCCCAATGACTGACACCAAATAATTTTTGTTGATTCAATTGACAGGTCGAGCATAGAAGCTCCAGTAGCTAAGAAGGCCATGGACTATGACCTCGGTCCAAGTTGGATAGACCCAATCATTGCATACTGTAAAGATGGGATTTTACCATAAGACAAGAAAGAAACCCACAAGGTTAGAATCAAATTTGTTAGATTCTGTTTATCCCCCAACAATAGCTATACAAGATGTCATTCACAGAATCATACTTAAAGTGCATGCACCCCAGTCTAGTCCAATAGTTTTTATATGAGATACACAAAGGGGTGTGCGATAGTCACGCAAGAGGAAGATCAATTCGTCAATGAGTAATTTTCCAAGGTTATTAGTGGTCATACATGCAATAAGATGCCAAGGTGTATGTATAATCATGTGCAAACTATCAGAAGTTTTCCCCAATCATACACACACCAGATGTCAACCTGACACCATTGACTAGCCCTCGGTCATTTTTTTAACGGGGTTTAGACATTATGAGTCCTCCCTAAGATCAAGGGTATGAGAAAGAGTCTTATGGCCGACATAGACTACTTCACCAATGGATTAAGACAAAACCACTTCAGTAGCTTAGCAAACTTTCTCTTCTCCTCAGTTAACTTACACTCCAGTTCAGTAGCTTTCTCTTCGGCATCCAGAGCCCTTTGAAAATTGGCATTGGACTCAACAATGACCTTGTTAGCTCTATTCCTCCAATCCTTGACACTTTTTTTTGATGTATCTTATTAATTTTTTTCTTTTTAGCAAACCAACTCAAACAAGCAACACTCTTTGGACAACTTGGCAAGCAAAACCGAGATTGTGTTACAAATGCATTGAGTAAAGGAAACAAATAGAAGTATGGAAGAATTAGCTTACACATAGATTATACGCCAACATAGACTCCACCAGCGTGGTGTCATCAACCACATTCAGGGCAACCATGTCCTCGGGTAGGAGTGCCACTTCGGAGATAGCTTGAGCAACCTTTAAACTTTTGATAGAATCAGTGGACACAATGAGGCAGTCCCTAGCCAATTGGATCTTGAGATTCCAAGCCTCCACCTGCTTTTGGCTTATTTTTTGGCCTTGCAGCAACACCATGTTTCTTTTTTGAAGATTTCTTGGCAAAATAGTAGTGTAGGGTCATTCTGGATGTCGATTGATGGAGAGATGATCAACACAAGAATTGGTGGTGGAACCTGGGTTTTAGCTGGGGCAGGGACCTTCCTTTTTCATTGCTCCCCCCTCATTCCCCCCCCCCCCCGCCCGAAGCTTTAGTACATCCTTGAATTGGGGAATGTTTTTGTTCTGAGACATGATTGCTTCAACAATTTTGGCCTTGTCCTCAGAGTTCTAGATAGGGTGAGGGGGTGACACAGCATGTGAATTTGTAGGGTTAGAGGCTGGAGTGGTCTTAGATGAGGATGAAGAAGAGCTTTCAGCAGCTGCAACAATAGTCACTCTGCCCCGACTCTCTCAAGAACGGTAAAGGAATAGTTTTGGGGACATTACCTTTGGCATGTTCGGCAACAACAATGGCAGTAGGGACACAGTCCTTGATGTATCCTCGGTAGCTTGGTGTAGCGTAGGTGTACCTCTAGAGCTCGGGCAAGGATCTCCTTGGGTAGGACTTTATACATCAGGATTTTTCTCAATTCTTCTTCCCTGGTGGAGGCATGTATTCGGATCGTGTTGCAGTTCATGGCTACACAAACAAAAAATAGAATGGTTGACCCGAAATAGTGTATCATTGTGGCTCCGGTTCAATCACATTTAATAATCCGAACTCTTTCTACTCTTCAATGAAATTATATATTGGAGAAGTATCGGGTATCGAACCCACAGGGAATGGTGAAATTGCAACCTAGTGAATAGGTGTCGCGCGATTTCGGCGTTAAGGACGCCACTCCTTTTTGGTTTGGATTTGAGAGTATCACTTTTAGAACAAAGGCTACACAAGTAAAGTGATTAGTACGCGAGGAAGTAAGGTCTTTTAATTCACTCCATCCACAAACCCAAGCAACTGATATCTCCTTTTCTACACAGCCAAGAACAAAGTGGTATTGCAATGAAATCGTAACAACAATAGATATGGTGGAAAACGAAGATGTTCATGAGAAATATGTCAAAAAATGAAGGACATCGACCTAAACATTAGATGTCTCAAAAGCACTTTGAGGACACCTAATCAAAGGTTCAACACTTCACCTAAGGTTCAAAGTATGAAAACAAACTTCATTTCCAACAAATTTTGAAAACTCTAAATAGGAGATATCAATATTGCCTAGGTCACGAGATGAAGATCATCTTAAGACCGAGCCTAATTATCTAGCCTAGCATTATGTAAAAAAGAGATACAACAAAGGTAAGTAAGAAGAACAACAAGGAAACTAACTTACCTTGTATTTAAAATGGTAACAAAAGATGGAGAACAACAAATTTTATCTGCTATATGTCCATGGAGCATTGAGTACAAGGTGAAGAAATGCCAACAACTACCCAAAACTTGAAGAACTAGCTATGAAAAATAGGTAGAATAGCTCCCACCTCTCTCTAGAATAATATCTAAAACTATTGCATAAAAACATGATGTCTAAAAACTACTCAAAATTTGATAATATCCTAGGAAAAAATCCCCAAAAAGTCCCCCAATATGTGACACAAAGTGGTTGTCATTTCAGGCCTCAAGGTGTCTCTCCAACAATCTTGGCACGGGGCTCAAGGCGGCCCAAAACATCTCCCATCAGTCAGACCAAAGTTGTTGTCGCAGTCCATGGGCAATCGGCTTGTGCATTTTTGGGCTATCCTGATGAGATTGTTCCCTGAATTTTCCTCTCTTATTTGTATTCCCAGGTCAACCGGTTGGTCTACTTTTGGGCCATCCGAATGAAGTAGCTTGCAGCATCTCTATCATTCCTCTTCATTCCAAGGTCATCCAGTTGGCCTATTCTAGTCTATTCGTATGAGCAAGCTTGCAGTATCTCTGTCTTGGTCTGGATTTTGAGGGTCATTAGGATGGCTCAATTTGTGACTATCCAGATAAGCAAGCTTGCAACATTTCCCTTTTGCGTATGAAATCCAGTCTTATTCGGTTAGTCTATTTTGGCTCATCCGGTTGGCTGTTTTGCAATATTGTAGGTTTGTCCTCTCAGCTTATAACCTCCAATTTTCGGCCTCCTTTTGATACTTTGATCGGCTCAGTGGCTTTTTGATAGGAACTTTCCGAAGTCATTTCAACCAACCGGGTTACTCCTTAAGTGTAGTCAACCTGTAAGGGATTAAGAAACACCTCACGTGTAACATCAACCTTATCATGCATTTAAGTTAGCATGCCAAAAGAGAGGAAATGAGCCAGTACATATGCAATATTATGTGCTCATCATAGAACAAACAAGATATCATCAATCGCCCAAAAGGCATAATTGATCATAGAAAAGGGAAGAAAGGTGAGATACTAATGGGTTTTTCGAATCTTTTAGGGACACTTATTATTTGGTCTTCAGGCTCCTCAGAACTAAATTTCTAATTGCCCGCAACAATCAAAAATTCATCATCGTTGCCGTAAGTGGAATCGTTAAGATGGGTAACTATCCTTTCCCGGCGAGTTCGATTCTTGAGGTAATATAGCTCGGTATTGGATTTGACCATGTTATAGTTGTATTGTATGTTCCATAGTCCTAGGTCGATTTTTGCGATTCGATACGTGCTAATCGAAACTTGCATTAGATTAAGTCTATAAAATGATAGGACTCTATAGAGTACGAGATGGAGGGGGAATCGAACTCTGCCTTATTTGATTTCCAATAGGGGGATGTGGATGGTGTTGTCATGCGCCCCTTCACGTAGGGTGTTGGGTTTATGGAGTTCAATCACAACATCAAGGATGTTGTAATGCCAACGAAATGGGGATAGGGGAGAACACAGAATGGAAAAATGATGAGAGTACGAAGAAAGACTTACAGAAATAGAATAGTGAAACAACAAAAACTCAAAGACACGCATGCACATTGAGAGTGGAGAATAAGATGAACAATGTCTGGGGATTTAAAAGGATGAACGGCTAGAGATAGTAAAAGTGAATAGTGAGAGGTAATTTTTCGTTTCTGAGATATTTATGGCATTTGGATTAGCATGCATGAGTGGCACGTCATTTTTGAAAAAGCTATAAGTCCTATGAAGCACTGGTACTGATACGGGATACGGGGTATGGGTACGACTGTGTACGTCAATATTATTTTATTATTTTACGATGTTTCATTGTATAAAATAAAATATAAATCTATTTTATCAACAAAAAGCAACATAAATAAAGTGGTGATTTCAAGTAAACCAGCTTTGGTGTAATTAATGGTTGTCGTTGTGAGGTTGAGCCCTAATTAGATCGTCAATTGATTTATGTATCAATTATCTAAGTATGTAATATATATATATATATATATATATATATGTATATAGGGGTGTCCAAGAAAATTTGAAAAATCAAAAAATTGGACCGAACAGATCCAACCGTTCATTTTGGTTAGGGTTCTATGGTCTAGTGGTCAGGTTCTGATTATAAAAAAGTAAAAATCGTAAATATTGGTTCGGTAATTGATTTTTTTTTATCAATCCGCGATTCGAACCGAACTAGAACAGTTCATAATGAGTATATAAATTTATATATATACCTGTATATATACACATATATATATACCAGTAATTGAGGAAATAAAATAATTTGACTATACAACTTTCCTTAAGTAATTAAGAAATTTTTACTTTCCAAGCAAAAACCTTCTATTTTATATTTTTTTCTAAAAATATTACCTACTGTCCAAGTTTTGGAGACTCCAATAGGTAACAAGGTTATTAAATATAATCATATTAAATAGGTTGTATTCTTATTTGTTAGTTTCCCACGTCTCTTTCTCTCTCTTAGTTCATTCCATCAAGGCATCAAATTATCTCGATGGTGATTAGACTATGTTGAGGGTTGTTTGATCTTTTTTCGTAGTGAGCATGGTGATAGACTGGTAGTTTGGATATTCAAATATTAATGAAATTTTGGGCGCGATATTCTACTGGTGTGAAATTTTCTGCTATTTTGCGGATAAAACTGGAAACTGCACCGATCCGATCTGAAAATTGAGGATTGGTTTTGGTTACGTTTCACCTTGATAATAGTTAGGTTTTGATTCACAATTTTCTCAGACCATTAGGAATGGTCTGGTTATTGGATTCTTACGGAACCACACCAATTCAGACCATGTACACCTTTATATATGTGTGTGTGTGTGTGTGTGTGTATATATATATAAATATTACCCACTGTCCAAGTTTTGGAGACTCCAATAGGTAACAAGGTTATTAAATATAATCCTATTAAATAGGTTGTATTCTTATTTGTTAGTTTCCCACGTCTCTTTCTCTCTCTTAGTTTATTCCATCAAGGCATCAAATTATCTCGATGGTGATTAGACTATGTTAAGGGTTGTTTGATCTTTTTTCGTAATGAGCATGATGATAGACTGGTAGTTTGGATATTCAAATATTAATGAAATTTTGGGCGTGATATTCTATTGGTGTGAAATTTACTGCTATTTTGCGGATAAAACTGGGAACCGCACCGATCTGATCTGAAAATTGAGGATTGATTTTGGTTACGTTTCACCTTGATAATAGTTAGGTTTTGATTCACAATTTTCTCATACCATTAGGAATGGTCTGGTTATTGGATTCCTACGGAACCGCACCAATTCGGACCATGTACACCCTTATATATATATATAATAAGATAATAACACTTTTGGTCCTTTAGATTTTGTAATCAAATTTTAATATTTTGCTCCGGTACCCCTATAATTATAAATAATTTACAAAACGACCCACGTACCCATTATCATACCATTCGCGTACCCAAATAGGCAAACATATTGGTACGATATTTGCCGTATCGGAGCTGTACCCTGTATCGTACCAGTATTGATACTCGTATGGTGCTATTTTTGAAATACTTGTGCTGTATAGGCTGTAATGGGTGTCAATCATATTAAATGCAACGATATGGCTTTCAAGTGAATGTTTGAGGACATTTATCCAAAGAGGATATATTTTCTTAAGAGGATTCATGTAGCTTTGCCTACCCCGTTAAGTTGTCAACGAGTAAACAAAGCTAAAGTACAATTGAAGGTGGCAAAATTTAAATAAGAATTATTAAATTTTTCTTAAATGATTAAGTAAGTTCGACAATGAAATGCTCTCACGCACGTGCATATTGTCGAGCTCAAAGGAAGAGTAACCGACTTGAGAAAGACAGTTCACTTGGTTGTCGACCTAAGAAAGGCAGTCCGCATATTTGTTGACATGGGAATGGCGGTTAACATTCTTGAATTATGGATGAACAGAACCCTTAATATATCAGGATAAGTTTTAATCGGATAGGGATGAGGAGTTCAAAGCTAATTCAACTCATAATGAAGAGTTTGAGGTTGAATGAAACTCTAACGATAGAAAATAAGTTCTGGAGAGTTCAACTGAATTTATTTCATTAGTGGCTAATCAGAAGACATTTCTACTACTCGTTTTTAATGAGGAATTAAAGACCTAACAAAATTAAGATTGATTAAGTCACAAACTCTACAAATAAAAGCACACCTCCACGGTGAAAGATACATGCAAATACACAGTAAATTGATGTTGCATTCATTATTTTAAAGAGACTATTGTGATCATTATTCTGACTTAATCACCGGAGTGTATTCCTGCCACAATGGTTAAGGGTTCTTTAATGATTTTCTTGTCTTGTAGAACATAGAACACATGTGATAAAAGAGAAAGAAATGATTTTTTTATGTTATTATTGAGGTATTAATTTTTTAGGTTAATAAAAATCACCCACCCACAATGTTCGAATTTATGAAATATTTAAACAAAAACTCAAAAGATTCCGGATAAAATTGATTTTTAGATTTGAAAAAGATGGAAGTTTACACAAAAAAAGAGAGGATGGAAGTCGAAATGGAAGAGTAAAAGAACAATAACCTATTCAAAGTTCCAAATGACAAAGTTCGAAAGGAAGAGAGCAACAGTTTTGCTATTAGTAATGAAGCCCCTACCGAACCCCTCATTGATCACGTGGCAAGGTGGAGGCCTCCCTTTTGCCTTTCAATATTTCGAACCTATCCATTTTTCTATCTCCATATATCTGTTATATATCTATCAAAAGGTTAATAAGTGTTTATTTTGAAATTTTTTTATCTTTATTTTTTTATAATTTTGTTAGCTTTGTATCAAATACTTAAAATTATTGATTTGTCTTTTAAATCATTCAACAAGATTACATTTCTCACATGTTTTAATGCGACCAATTTTGAAAAAAAATTAACCGACACCGCTGATTCAAATATCTTTCAGTCGTATTTTTCAAAGTTTACTCTTGAAAAATTACTAAAAATTTATCGTTGACTTAAAAAATTATTTCAAAATTAACTGCGAGCTTAAAATATTTTGATAAGAGGTTATTGAATTATGGTAAGGTATTTGTTGATTTATATTTTGTCATTATTTTTTTTTACTAATTTATAAAATAAAATAAAAGATCTCTTAAATCATCCAAAAATATTTATATTCATCACATGTCCTAATGTACTCAATTTTGAAGAAAAAAAGTGAATGACACCCCTCATTCGAACCCCTTTCTGTCATGATTTTTGAGTTTTATTCTCGAAAAAATACTAAAATTTTCCATTGACTTTAAAAATTATTTTGGGATTAAGCGTGAGCTCGGAATATTTTTATAAATACAAATACCTTACCATATTTCTGAAATATTTTGAGCTTATGTAAGGTTTTTGATAAAAGTTAAACAAAAATTATTTTTGATATAGGGTTTGATTTATAAAAATTATTTTGTTATAGGGTTGAATTATGGTAAGATATTTGATAAAAAATACAAATACAAAATATTTTGATATGGGGTTGATTTATATTTTGTTATTATTTGTTGATTTATAGTTTGGATTAACAAATATCTTACTATAATTCAACATTCATTTCTTAAAATATTCCGAGTTCAAGGCTAATCTCGAAATAATTTTTTAAGTCAATGGTATATTTTTAGTATTTTTTTAAGAATAAAATTAAAAAAACACGACAAAAATAAGTTCGAATGAACAGTGTTAGTCAATTTTTTTTCAAAGTTAACGCATTAATATATGTAATAAATGTAAATATTTTTGAATAATTTAAGAGATAAATAAATAAATTTAAATATTTAATGCAAAACTAACAAAATTAAAAAAAAAAAAACTTGCAAACCTTTTAGAAACAGAGAGAGAAAAGAATGGGTGGGGCTGGAAATTTCAAAAGGAAAAGGTAGACCCCACCTTGCTGATAGCAAAATTTTACAATTAATATTAATTATGCGTATATCACCCTCTCTTGCAGGGAGATGGGGTCTCTGGTGAGTGGCTTATTATATTAGTGTGATGAATTCATCTATTTTAATAATGGACTATTCAAATTTAAATTAATTTTTATTAATTATTTTTATAAATAAATATTAATTTAAATTTGAACTATTTGTTACCAAAATAAATGACCGGAGCCCCTCAGTACCGCGCTCCCAATCCTTTTTCTTGTACACGGTTGCTTGCTTTTTTTTCTATAAGAAATTGTCACTTAATTATTTGTATTTGTACACATAATTAGCGCTGATAGCAAAGTTCGAATCTAATTCCGTTGATGAAATAGCGCCTTTTTTGGCCGTTTTCATTCCCAATTCACACATACATACTAGACAAACGCAAGTATCGGCAATAAGGCACAGGACCCATCTACTATCCTCTGAATCCCTCAAACAGAAAAACCAATCATTTCTCTTCACCATCGCATCGATCGATCTCACTATTGAATCCATTTGTACGGATGAGTGGCAGCGAAGGGAGCTCGGGGAATTCGGTTGGTGATTTGTTGCCGGCGGAGAAGAAGAAGAAGGAGAAGACCAGGGTGAATAGGACGTCGCTGATACTTTGGCACGCGCACCAGGACGACGCTGCGGCGGTGCGGAAGCTGCTGGAGGAGGATCAGTCGCTGGTTCACGCTAGGGATTACGATAACCGGACTCCGCTCCACGTGGCCTCGCTCCACGGGTGGATCGATGTCGCCAAGTGTTTGATTGAGTATGGAGCTGATGTTAACGCGCAAGATCGCTGGAAGAACACGGTAATGCTATAAATACATGCATAAATACTGCATACTAACAGACACAATGGTTCAGAGAACGTCTGATTTAGAATTGACCTGATTGGGAGCCATCTAACTGTTTTTTGATTGCAGTGTACTTTTGGAGGTGAAGACTTCATTGGTTCTCTGTGTGATATCTATAGAGTCTATTCTATTTTTTAGAACTCGATAAGTCTGTCGTAAGCAAGGATACTGGTAAAAGGGTGTCATATCCGTACCGAGTCAGTAGTGGAGTTCTAAACACGATAGCTCCAAACACCAAGCAAGAGAAAGAGGCAATGAAGTCTTTCCTTACAACATCACGCAACAATGAGAACAGGACAGTTGCAAATCCCAATTAGCTATCTATTGGCACTAGACTCTCTCTCTGTTTTTCTGATGATGAAGGCACGAATAACCGCGTGCATATCGTTTTGAAATTTTGAAAACTTAATATAGAGGCTTCTATATTCTGTGGCGAACTCTGTTGATTCAACATTGACCTTAGCAGTGGTATTCACTGGATTTATTCTTTCTGAAGTCTTTATGCAGCTTTAACATCCAGCACTGGCAATTTTGCTTTCTGAACTTGATATCACTCATGACACTCTAGCTGACGCAGAAGGAGCTAAAAAGTATGCCATGGTCGAGTTGTTGAAGTCATATGGTGGTCTGTCTTATGTAAGTCCAATGCTTTCCCATTGTTTATTTACTAGTCGTCTTTCTTATATTTTGAAAATGTTAACCTTTACAATATTTTATATTTTTGATGTCATTCTCGAATTCATTGCTAGAATTTTGTTGACTTCTCTTCTCCCTTCACCATTCTTGGTAAAGGTGGTATAGTTGCTGAATGTTTCATGGGCAGCAAAGTTGGAATGCATCTCCGGACAATTTGTTATCCTTTGACTGTGTCCATGATTCTATAATCATACAGAAATTTAAAATTCTAAATTCCGTGACAGGCTTGTCATGTAGCTTGAACATGAAAATGCATGTTTTAGACAGAATACTCAAACCGCATGGTATTGGATTCATGGAAAAAGCCAACATGTCTTTTTGATTTTGTAATATTCTTTCTGGATGCTCTCTCATGTCTAGATTATGCTGCAGGGCCAAACTGGAAGCCATTTTGAACCAAAGCCTGTTCCACCTCCTCTACCAAATAAGTGTGATTGGGAGGTTGACCCTTCTGAGCTGGATTTCTCAACTTCAAATATTATCGGGAAGGTATGGTTTTGTTTCCCATGTGTGGTGATTGAATTGAGTTCTTTTCTTTTGGAAGCTGGCCTAGTATAAGCTTGGGTTAATGGTCCACTGGTACCAGGAAGTACATTTGATTTAGGATGGCAGTTCGGCAAGGATTATTGCTGCCACCATTTTTGGGGTCACTGGTGTTTAACTAGGAAAAAGAATCTTATAAGGTAACATGCGGTTTGGTTCTGAATATTCTATAAGCAAACCAGTGTTACTATTATGTGCTGCACGAGTGGTCTTGTGCTCATTATAGATAATTGCTTTTGAAATTCTATTAATTTCAATTCAATTAGTTTTGGCTTAAAACTCTTGATGACAAAATAACACAAATATGTGGTGTAATGCATAACTAAACAACTGGAGCACAGTTTAGTTAGCATTGAGAGTAAGGCAACATAAAGCAGCTCAATATGAGAACCATTGATACTTAAATCCGCTATAACACAACAAAACCTACTGTAGGAGGGAATCTTGGTTTAGTAAAATAGGACAAATTAAAACCAAGTGATTGTTAGGAGAAAAAGAGAAGAGCTATTCTATTCTATTCAATTGATAAAGACTAATACAAGGTTGATACAGATTATACAGGCTAGGCCTAATAATTCTAATGAGACAAAAAGACTATGCTATCCTTATAATAGAAGATAAATAAACAATCGGAAACTACTAAACACTAAAAAAAAGCATGCGGGTTGTAAAAAGGCGCAAAAGCTAACTCCCGTTGCTTTGATAACAAACGCAGCGCCAAAAAAAAAAAAATGAAGTTTGTGGTGTGACTGGTAACGTTCAATACCCAAACTGTAGTTCCTTGTCTAGCGAGTCTATTCTAGTGTGGTTTGGTCCGAGTGGCCTTGCTTGTCTTCTTGTGCATGATCGGTATTTCTGGGTTAGGTGATTCAGTAAAGATGATGGAAGGACTGGCGAGTCTAGTGCAGTTCACAAGGAAGTATGCTAGGCCATAAGTTCGGTACGTCTCTCTTGAGCGTAC
>JABCMJ010009574.1:0-13492 GCA_014822125.1 Arbutus unedo | reverse complement strand
AATATTCTCCTTTCCAACACTCCCCCTCAAGCTGGTTTGATGATATCTTCCATAGCCAGCTTGCCCGTAAATTTCTCAAATTATTTTTTGGATAGTCCCTTTGTAAGAACATCTGCGATTTGTTCATTTGCAGATATATAGCTCATACAAATCTGCATGTTCTCTATCTTCTCTGGATGAAGTGCTTGTCTACCTCTACGTGCTTGGTTCTATCATGAAAGACAGGATTATGTGTTATTGCAAATGCTGCTTTGTTATCACAGTTTGCCTTTATCGGAGAGGGACTTGGGATCTTTAGTTCATCTAAGATTCTCTTAATCCACACCTCACAAATTTCGTGCGCAACTGATCTAAATTTCGCTTCAGCATTGCTTCTTGCTACCACATTATGTTTTTTAATACGCCAAGTAACAAAGTTTCCTCCAACAAAGGTACAGTAGCCAGAGGTTGACCTTTTATCGGTTATACTTCTAGCCCAATCTGCATCTGTATATACTTCACCATGCTTACCAAACAGGAGGCCCTTCCCCAGTGATCCCTTTAAGTACCTTAGAATTCTGTACACCGCCTCGAAGTGTTCTAGACTTGGTTAGTGCATAAATTGACTTACTGTGCTCACTGCAAAAGCTATATCTGGACAGGTATGTGATAGATAATCAGTCTACCAAATAGTCCTTGAAATTGTTCCCTGTTCTTTACATCTTCAGGTTTAACAAGTTGGAGAAGTTAGGTTCTATTGGTGTTTCTGCTGCCTTGCAATCGAGAAGACCTGTTTCTCCCAGAAGATCCAACACATACTTTTGTTGAGACACGAAGATACCTTTTTTAGACCTGGCAAACTCCATTCCCAGAAAATACTTTAAGCCTCCCAAGTCCATGATCTCAAAGTCATCAGCAAGTACTCTTTTGAGTCTTTTGAGCTCATCATAATCATTACCTGTTAATATTATATCAACATAAACAATTAAAATAGCAATCTTCCCTTCTATAGAGTGCGTATAGAACGTAGTGTGATCTGCTTGGCTTTGTGTATATCCATGGCCCTTTATAGCTTTTCCAAATCGCTCAAACCATGCTATTCAAACCCCGGTGGTAAGCTCATAAAGACTTCCTCTTCCAAATTTCCGTTTAAGAATGAAGGTTTTACATCTGGCTGGTGTAAGGGCCAATCAAGACTAATGATTAAGGAGAGTAAGAAACGGTTTGAATTAATCTTTGCGACCGGAGCAAAAGTCTCTTGGTAATCAATACTGTGTGTCTGTGTAAATCCTTTTGCCACAAAATGTGCCTTGTATCTTTCTATACTTCCATCAGCTCTACACTTAACCATAAACACCTATCTGCATTCTACTGTTTTCTTCTCCATTGGTAAGTTAACTATGTCCCACATCCTATTCTTTTTTTGAGCGTTCATCTTTTCCATAACTGTTAATTTTCAATCTGGATTATCTAAGGCTTCCTGAATGGTTTTTGGGATAAACAGGTGGGAGATCTTTGAGGGAAAGGCTTTATGCGACTTAGAAAGTTTACGGTGAGACACATATTTAGCAATAGGATCTTTTGTGCATGTTCGGATTCCATTTCTAAGTGCTATAGGTATGTCTAAATCGGAAGCAGTAGGAGTGGAATTTGACGCAGAAGGATTAGAGATACCTGGAGTAGTAGGTGGATCATTGCTCGAAGACAGTGGTTGGTATTGTGCTAGAGTTGTAGGCAAGCCTGTATTTTTTTGATGAGTACCCCTTCGAGTGTAAACACAGAGCCTGAGATAGGATTAGTGTGATCCTGTCTCAGTATTTCTCCCCTTGTTTGTAAGTCATCTAAGTTTGGCAATGGTAGGCTAGTATTTCCCATTTTTTTCATTATTGTGACTATCAATTTCTTGACTACCAGAGTTGCCAGTTGTGGAATGATCATGAATAGGTACGTGAGAAAGTAGTAGGTAGAGGAACAGATGTTTCCCAAAACTAAGCTTCACTATTTTCTCTCTTCCCTTGAAGAAAGTTTTGGCCAAAATAAGGTTGACTTTCCATAAAAAAGACATCTATACTTGCATAAATATTTTTTGTTTTGGGGTTATAAACTTATAACACTTCTACCCTCTTTGGTTTGAAGCATAACCGATGAAAACACATTTTTCAGCCCTAGGATCAAGTTTGGTTCAAAGATTACTAGGTATGTGAACAAACATTGTGTAACCAAAAGTTTTCAAGAGTAAGTCAAAGAAAATACGACATTCAAGGAATAAAATTTTGAAGCTTTCCAATGGTGTAATATATTTTAGAATACTACTAGGCATTTTATTTATCAAATAAGATGTTGTCAAAATTGCATCTTCCCATATATATTTTGGAACATTCATTGAAAATATAATGGCACGTGCAACTTCAAGTAAATGTCTATTTTTGACTTTTTTCTTTTGGCAATACCATTCTGTTGGGAAGTATCACGACAAGTAGATTGATGTTGAATCCCCGTTTCCTTCAAAAAGTTTCCCAAAACATGATTCTAATACTCAGTTTCATTATTGGAATGCAATATTTGTATTTTTATTTGAAATTGATTTTCAACTATATAGGAAAATTTTTTGAACAAGTTTGCAACTTCAGATTTATCATTCATCAAGTATACCCAACATAGCTGAGTGTGATCATCTATGAAAGTTACAAACTATTTTTTTTCCAGATGATGTGGTAATCTTTGAAAGTCTCCAAACATCACTATGAATCAAGTAAAAAGGTTTGGAGGCACAATATGGTTTTTAATGGTAAGTGTTGCGATGATTCTTTGATAAATGACAACTTTCACATTGGAAAGATGAACAATCCACATTTTTAAATAGAGCAGGAAATAGATACTTCAAACAAGAAAAACTAGGATGTCCTGGTCTAAGATGCCTAGTCATTATTTGTTCATGGATAGAGAGAGAACTAGTACTACAAACTTGAGCTTGTTTATTACTGAGGAAGTTGTCTTCAAAATAGTATAGACTGTCCACCAATCTAGCACTGCCAATCATCATTCCCGTGCTCAGATCCTAGAAAATAAAGTGAGAATCAAAGAAGGTAATACGGCAATTAGAATCTTTAGAGAGTTGACTTACAGATAAGAGATTACATGCAAGTTTAGGGACATGAAGGACAAATTTTAAGGTGATTTTTTCATATATTTGAATAGAGCCTTTTTGTTAAAGTTGTTGGAGTTATGTGCGTAGGATTGTAACTAGATTGGGTTTAGGATTTGTTTCCCTATGTAAATAGAATAGTAGATTAATTAGAGTTATAGTTAAATTAGGTCACGTTTTACTTGTATAAATATTACGCGCAATGAATAAAAAATTTATCTTGAACCATTAAATTTAACATGGTATTAGAGCGGGACAACAAACCCTAGCTGTCACCCACCACCAAACCCTAGCCGCCACCCACCACCAAACCCTAGTTGGCATCGTCAGAATTCGGCACCGCAGTCACCGTCGCCGTCGGTCAGTGCATTTGCTGTTGAGCGTTGTCGCTCTCTCTTTATTTCTCGTTCTCTCTGGCTATTTCGTTCCCCAGGTTCCGACGACCCTCTGTTTCCAATTTTTGGCTGGCCGGCCAGTCAGTTAGACCGCTGCTGCCGTTGCTCAGTTTTCCAGTTTTTGGCGACCACCAATCCAACCCAAATTCCAGCGACCCTCTATTTCCAGTTTCCAGCTAGTCAGTCAGACCGCCGCTGCTACTGCTGCTGCTTAGTTTTCTAGTTTTCAGCGACCACCGCCTACTCTGTTGTTCAATTTCCGACGATCCACTGACCAACGCTGTCGCTTGTTTTTTCAGTTTACTATGACCACTGCCGCGTTCGCGCTGTTTTTTCTGTTTCCAGCGCCGACTGAGCGCTCTCTCTATTTAGGTTTTGATTTGATTTGCAGCACTCAGCCACCATATAAATCAGTTTCTGGTTCGTTATTTTTTTCATAGTCACTTCCGCTAGTCATTATTTTTTCCGATCACTGGTTAGTTTCTTTGTTGGGTGTCTCTTTCATTCTAAATATGGCTACGGATCTGAAACTTGTGGATCCAAAACCTGTTTCCACCAGTTTGTCTGGTTCTACAAACACCGTGAGCAATTATGACCGACCCAATGAACGGACCTTTGACAACGCTCCATTGGATATTTGTTTTATCAAATTAGGCGGTACCAATTACCTGATTTGGTCTCGCACTTTCTCATTAGCTATTGAAGCCTGTGAGATATCCAAGTTTATTGAGGGATCTGTTCTTCCTCCTAGTGAGAGTGAGTCTGTTGCACTTGCTAATGGCAAGTAAGGTAGAATGATGAGGAGGAGTGTGCACCATAGCACCCTTCCTGCTGTCCTCCTGTCGGACAATGGCGTAAGCTTCGCCTAAAGACGAAAACAGAACATGTCCCAACACCTATACGCGTATCTGATCATATTCTATATCTAGGCCAACAAGGACATAAACGCGTTCTTTCTCCAGTTTTTTTAACCATGTTCTAGCATCATCAGCAAAAACAGCCTAAGACCTAATAGTAGTCGAACTCCTGCTATACTTAACTCTGCATAATACATAGCGACAGACCAATGGTGTTGATCAAACGTGTGAAAGCGCTCTCGCAACTCAAAACACTGGGCATCATTACCTTGTTGCGAGTAGATTTGAGCTGCAGTAGTCCAAATCTTATACGAAGTATCCAGGAGTAGAAAGATGTGCAGGTTGAAAAAGATCCTTTATGGGTTGAAACAGTCACCTAGAGCATGGTTTGACAGATTTTCAAAGGCTATGTTGCAATTTGGATATAAACAAAGTCATGTCGATCACACTATGTTCATCAAAGGAAATGTTGGTAAGATTGTTGTCCTTATTGTTTATGTTGATGATGTAATAATGACAGACAATGATATAGATGAGATTCTTCGTCTTAAGTCTGGTCTAGCTCAAGAATTCGAGATTAAAGATTTAGGATCATTGCGGTACTTTCTGGGAATAGAAGTGGCAAGGTTTGATTGGGGTATTTTATCTGGCAACGGAAATACATCCTTAATCTATTGGAAGAAACAGGTATGTTGGGTTGTAGACTTGCAACTTTCCCTATTGAGGCAAATCATCAACTCAGTGGAGATTCGGGGAACGCACTAATAAGGAGAGATATCGGTGACTAGTGGGCTGACTGATATACTTAACCCACACTCGACTAGATGTTTCTTATACAGTGGGTATTGTTAGTCAATACATGTATGATCCTCGTGCTTCACATTTGAATACAGTCTATCGTATTTTGAGATATCTTAAATCAGCTCAAGGGAAAGGGATATTGTTTTCTAATCACGGTCACTTACGGTTGGAGATATTCACTGATGCTGATTGGGTTGGTTCTGTGAATGATAGATGTTCTACTTTTAGCTACTGTACTCTCCTTGGGGGAAATTTAGTTACTTGGCGAAGTAAGAAGTAATCAGTAGTCGTTAGGTCTAGTGCAGAAGCTGAGTATAGAGTTATGGCTCATGGAGTTTGTGAGCTCTTGTGGCCCCAAACCTTGTTACGTGATTTGAGAATATTTGATAATGGTTCGGTGAAACTCTACTGTGACAACAAAGCTGCCATAAATATTGCTCATAATCCTGTTCAACATGACAGAACAAAATATATTGAGATTCACAGGCACTTTATTAAGGAAAAGTTAAGTGACGGGTAGATATGTATGCCTTTTGTGAAATTTGAAGATCATTTAGCCGGCGTTTCCACGGAAAGACGAAGGAGCCACAGTTTTCACCCTACTGTGTTCAAGTTGAGTCTGATTGATATCTTCGCACCAACTTGAGGGGGAGTGTTAAAGTTGGAGTTATATGTGTGTAGGACTATAATTAGATTAGATTTAGAGTTTGTTTCCCTATGTAAATAGAATAGTAGATTAGTTAGAGTTATAGTTAAATTATGTCTCGTTTTACTTGTATAAATATTACACGTAATGAATAAAAAATTTATCCTAAACCGTTAAATTTAACACTTTTCTTGCTATAGATGAAAAATTTTCATCTGCAATTCTGACCTTTTTGTTATTAGAATAAGGCAAATAAGAATGAAATACATGAGAGAGATTTGTCATGTGATTAGAAGCACCTAAATCAATGATCCAAGGTGTAGGATTAATATGGCAGAAGAAAGCAATAGGGTTACTATCTCTTTGAGCCACAGAAACACTAAGAATACCATACTCTGGATTGGATTTAACCAATTTCAAAAGATGATCTATCAGCTCTTTGTTGGAGGGACTAGTATTAGTCTCATTTGCATGAACAGGTCGGTCTCTAGGCTTGCTGCTCTTCCAGTTGGCAAGTTTTTCATGGATCTTCCAGCATGTCTCACGTGTATGGCAAGGTTTTGTCGCAGAAATCCCACCAAATCCGAGGCCTGACCTTTGTTCTACGCTAATGATTGGAAGCTCTGCTTGCATTTGCGTTAGCAGCGACTAGGGCAGAATTTTTAATTGGTGTCCCAGCCCCCTTTTTTTAGCATGACACTGTGATGACTTTTCTCCTTCCGGACTTCAGCAAATACCTCTCCGAGTGAAGGAAGTGGACCATGACCAATGATCCTTCCCCTTACCTCATCAAATTGGACGTGCAAGCTTGCAAGAAATTTATAGATGCGATCATTTTCCACTGTCTTTTTGTGGTGTTTGCAATCATTTGGAGATTTCCATTCATAGTCATTGAAAAGATCCAGATCCAGCCACAACCTTGTCATAGTGTTGAAGTATTTGGTCACGCTGTCTCCCCCTTGTCGAATTCCACCAAGTTGCGATTGGAGTTCGTACACTTGGGATTGATTGCCGAGGTCAGAATACATGGAATTAACATTATCCTAGAGTTCCTTGGCTGTTGGATAGAACATATAATTAGAGGCGATGCCTTCATCCATGGAATTAACCAGCCATGACATAATCATGGAATTTTCTACATCCCAAGTGACATAAGTCACATCCTTTGAATCTGGTGCCTTTTTTATCACCAGTCAGGTACCCAATCTTATCTCTTCCCGGATACACACACGCACTGATTGAGACCAGCGTAGGAAGTTATCTCCATTAAGGCATATAGTGGTTATTTCATAGGGTTGCGAGTATGAATTGAGACCACGATTTTTAGAGGGTTTGGGTTTAGATATTGTGAGAGGCTAGGGTTTCAATATCAGGGAATAAGTCCTGATTTTTTCCCTTCACACGTGGATAAGAGTCAGAAATAAAGTTCTAACTTTGATACCATCTAACGAATCAAGGAATTAGGAAAGAATAGGTTATGTGAAGTGTTATTTCACTGATATGAAAGATAGAATACAATTCCCTACTTATAGGCTGTACACAACATTAAAAAGGAAACAGAATAATCATACAACTAACTTTCCTAATTTACACATGTGACCTATATTAAACATAAAAGATATAGCTAGGCAATCCCTAGAGATCAACAATTGATCTCAGTAAGTCAGTAATAAATCACAGCCTAATATTCTCCTTTCCAACAAGAAGCAAGGAAAGAATGAGATGGCAAAGGCTCAATTGGCAGTAACTTTGTCAATATTTTGTTGGTTCTCCATGAAGGCCAAGAGTAATGACCTCAAGTGTATACTGATTCTGCAGAATAGTTAAGAAATTGGAAAAAGAAAGACAAGCGTCTGAGATATTATTGGACGACATTTCCTGTAATCTAGATCTATTGATCTTCAATACTAGTAGAAACGGTAATCCTTATATTTGTAAATTTTGGTAGATCCATGACGTTTAAGCTTGACAATAGTCTAAAATATGGTAAAATCAAGTACTGTAGTGATGTCACAAAATATCATTGCAAGTATTTAAGTAAAATTCAGCAAATTTCGGTTGCATCGAGTTCACTTGTAATGGCCTGTCTTTAAGAAATGCTTGTTAATATACTGTTCGCTTAAATGCTTAGCATAATCTTAGATACGGCAAGGATGTGGCTTGTCCGCTCTCTGGCACTGTTGCAGGGATCTCTTCAATACCCAGATTTTCAGATTTCCATTCAGTCCTTAACTCCTAATCTGAGTTACCTTTGTTGTGCTATCTCGAATTTTCACAGTAAATTTCACAAGACTTCGCACCTTCCACTTGTTATTAAAGATGGAAGCGCAAGACTTCACACCTTCCGCTTATTATTAAAGATGGAAATTGAACCCTTACTTCCGTGTGTCTCTAACTAGAATTTTGGGCACAGAGCAGTACCGAATATTTGCTTTCTTTATATTTCATTAGCCTGGCTCTTAAGAAACAGTGATTTGCGATAAATATGTGAAATATGAAAGAACTTGTTATAGAAGCTTGTAATAGCACAATAAGCACAATCGAATAATTCACTCAAGTGTCAACCTATGATCAATTCTTGTGGGAAATCATCGGAATTGACGGAGACATGTAAGATGCAATATTGTGTGCTTCTCAACTCCATTGTGCAGCATTTTGTGGTTGCACATATGTGAATATGATTGAGTCAAGGTGTTTCTGTGCATAAGGGGGAAATGCACTAATAAAGGAGGTTTGTCCAAGTGGAAACCAAGATGAGCTGTAAACCCAAACATCCTGAGGTTGAACCTTGATAACCACATACTTGGGGCCTCCTAGAGGTTTGCCCGGTCGTTAACTTCAGGCCCAAGGATTAGTCGACAATAGGCGTACCCAAGTTGACCGGATACCTTGGTTATCAAAAATAAATAAATTGATATGTCAGTGTGTTGCCAAAAACTATTCCTAAACAGCTTACATGTCCTTTTGAGTGTTTTGGTGCCTTCTCTATCCCCTGTAGTTTGCAACAAATGCGCGTAACGTTTTACTTTCTTGTATTCACTTGCGTTAAAGCTAGTTTTGGGGAATTCTTTCCTCAAGCAAGTGCAAGGCATTGTTGTTCTGCAGTATATCATTATTGTGGAGTGTGTACCAAAAGCTAATCCTAATAGCAGTGAACATGTCCTTTTGTGTTTTGCTGACTGCTGCATCTGACTTAGTTTCTAATAACATTGCACCACGACTAGTTTTTGCATTGTATATCATAAAAGCTTGTTTCATGAATTCTATGCTTTGAAGGCTTACCTCACAGTGGCTCTTTCTACTCTTTCTTGTATGCCTATCCTTTAATGGCTAGGTTTTTTATTTTTATTTTTAACAACGGCTGGTTTTTTTTTTTCTTTTTTCCTTTAAAGGGGCACATCGGACTAGTGTTATCTTTCTCTCTCTCACACACACACACACACAATCTTTTGATGTCCATGTAACTAGAGTTGCAGTTTTGTCTTTGATCAATCACTGGGAAGGCTCATTGTCATCTTATTTCTGCCATCTTGTCAAAAGCATATGTTTGTGCTGCCACATCCTGTGCTCATCGAAGTTAGAAGTGAGGAAAAACGAGCACAATGTAGCAATAATGCAGAGGAATCAATGAAAGTTCATCTGGTTAGTGGGGGAAATATTGTTGTTCATAGCATTTCATCAGCAGGTTTCCGGAGAGATGGAGACTTTCTGCTATGTCGACTTAGAACAAGTCAATTTGCTTGTTGATAGTGGTAGAAACATGTATTAGCTCCTGCTGCATCATAGAGGTGGGATATGGACAGCAATATTTTCTTTTGTCGGTACATAGAGACGAGTCTGGGAGGTGGATCATGCTTTTGACAAGGCTCGAACCCTTGACCTCCTAGTGAGAAAAAAATGATTATGGCCAACTGAGCTAGTCCAAGCTGGTTGGATTACAAAAGGGATTTCCTGCAAATCATTGCATAGAAATGTTAGAAGTTAATATGGTGTAACATTTATTGCACGTATGCATATTAAGTTGCGAGACGCTCTAATTGTGAAAGATTGTTTGCTGGTCACTTGGGTTTGTGTTATATTGTAGAAGTCTGGATTATGTTTGTTTGGAAGCTAGATTTAGCCTCAAAACAGTTGTATTTGCAAAGTTTGTGCCACCATTTATGTTGTGAAAGATAACTGAATACTTCTGATCTATATTTTGTTAGACAGAGGGTAAGCTTCTGTGCCTTAATTATTTTGGTTAGAAATAGTGGTGTAGTAATTCATTTTCATTTGTTTCTCCAGATATATATGGGTGTATAAATTGGTATACGCTATCTCAGTATGCAGGATTCAACAATTAAACGAATTCTGCAATGCACTTTTGTGAAGTTGTTACCCCTTTTATTTGATCAATATGTACCTGAAACATGGAGTCTGAATCTAAATTGGGTTTTGAATTTTAAATTTGCGTAGCACTGGTCTCCTGCATATCAGAGGTGTATTGGTGTTTAATCTTATAATTTTTTTCTTAATATTCTCTCTTGTTTTATATGGAACTATGCAAGGACTGGGTTTGATATGTTAAAAAAACTGGTTCTGAGAAGCTTAAAATTTTGTCTTCCAGTGTTTTATATTTATGTTGCTAGTGATGAAGCTTATGGAACAGAGACTGCAAAAGATGGGACAACATACAAAGGTCTTCTTTCCTTTGATGGCTAGTTTTTTTTTTTTAATCTGGTTGCATACTTTTTAAGTTTACCATTTTCAACAACAACAAAATCTGTCGATATATCTTGAATGAATGGTATATATGGTAAACTCCCCGATTTGGTTCATATTGTGATTGGTTTAAATAAGACACTTCAAGCACCGATGAGTACGAACCGGCTTGCGGTAATAGTTTTGGTGAATGTAATGTCTTAGTAGGTTTGTGGTAACCGGGTTTCTTTCGAAACAGTGTTTACCTCACAAAGTATCTCACAGCAGGTAGGGAACTCTTAGGGGGTTGATATGTTGAGTGCCCTTTTGTGCTCTTAGTAAAAAATAAAAGTATGAATCAAAGCTAAAAAAAAATTTCGATAAGACGACGCTGAAGACACTAAGAATAGTGAAAAATTGATCTTTAAAATTTTTTCGTCTTTAATTAGCTTTCGGGGACTTCTGATCATACTGTTGCTTACTAGATTCACTTTATCAATGCAAATAATTAATGGACAAACAATTAATGATAATTTTAAAAAAATATATATATATATAAAAAAAAAAGAACAGACACCTAAGAAGTTAATCGAAAGCATCCTTGTAAATGACTAGAACGAGCTTAACCAAACGATAAATATTGGGTAAAGAATCTGCTTGATCCTCAAGCCAGGGGCTGTTACAATTATGTTAGGAAACAAGGCGTCAGGCCCAGTCATGTCGTTTCTCCCACGGTGTTATACCATTGCTGAAATAGAAACCATCAGGTTTCACTAACCAATAGCAGCAGTAATCTCTATCAGCCGCAGGCTGACAATCATCAACTATTTTGACAGTGAATACATAAAAAAAACACTCTCCTTATTGGGTCGCCAATAGAAGTGACAGAAGAAGAGAATTCTTCCGAAGAAATCAAGTCCGAAATGCCAATCGAGTTTTGAGCTCATGCAATCCCAAATCATCATCTTTAGTTTGGCGACGAACTTGTAATGTTTTAGGAACATTTGGGACACCACTAATTACACGCATCTGAACATTCTCGGCAGATGTACTAGAAACAAAAAGGAACGACGAGATGAGCAACTGAAGGAAAGTACGTATCACTTGGAAGCAATGGACTAGTTAATTTCCAAGTTGTTGCATATGGTGCCTTTATATTTCACTACTCTGCACCTCTGCATGTAGATATATATAAGATTTTTTACTATCGTTCAACATTCTATGTATCTGGTAGCTAATTAAGGTGCCAATTATTAGCTAGGTTAATGGGGCATCATTTCATTTCCATTCTTGTCAGATACAAATAAGACTTTCTTTCTGTATTATGTTGTACAACAAGGCCTACCATTACAGAGCTTCAAGAATTAATACGAATAGGCTTGAAGAATTAATATGAATAAGATTTCTTTCTTTCTTAGGTTGTACAACGAGGCCCACCATTACATTGATTTCTTATAACATATTAAGCATTTGCTTCCCTGTTGTTGTAAGAAGATTGCAAGAAGAATAGTCTTCTTCTCCCATGATAATTATTGCAAGAAAAAGTCTATGAACACACCCTTCTATACATAAATCCTAAGATAGATGTGTCCAGAATCATTCGATATACGTGAAACCGGACATAGATAGCTCCGGACACACTTGTGTCTGAACATCTGTATGTAAGATTATGTTCCTAGAATTATTATTAAACACACATAAAAGGGGAGATTTTTGTCTCTAGTCTACGGTAGATATATACTTGGTAACATTTTTAATGCACCCAACAATATGCAAGAGTAAGTCTACACACACCTTCATACACTGATGTGTCTTGAACCGTCCGATGTACATGAAGTTCACATTATTCTAAACAGGCTTATACATATAACTTCTCTAACTTTTTCAGAATATAAAAAATAGTTATTTCCACACAAAGTTTAAATTTCTTTTCACAACAACATTACTAAATTTTTTTTTTTAAAAATCTATAAGAAAAAAAAGAAATGACAAACTTATCTTTGCAAAGTTTATCTCTTTATTTGTGCAAAATAACTAACAAATAAACTTATCCCTACAAAGTTTATTTTTATATTTGCTTAAACAATTTTTTTCCTTCGTAGTGTTGTATGAATTTATATATATGCTGACCGCATAAAAAAATTTTGACCAAATAAAAAGATGCATCCCAAATCAGTTTTTCTAGTTTTCGTTGTTTTACATTCAACCACCATATGCTCAAGTCGATCATAGAATTTGGACAAACCCAACTGAGAACCCACCATTTGATTATGTTATTGGAAATAAAGAGAGAGATGAAAATAAAGTGTATAGGATCTTAAGTTACCATATCACATAAATCTTTTTATTTATATAGGTAATCATCTAACTAAGATACTCCACACAATCAATGTGGGACTAAGTTACATTCTAACTTTAACTCTAATATTCTAACACTCCTCCTCAAGCTGGAGAGTAAATTTTGATAAGTCCCAGCTTGTTACAAAGTAACTACAACCATGATTTGAACAGCGGTTTATCAAACATATCAGTTAACTGAGCACCGGTGGACATGAACGGAGTAGTAATAACACCATCAGTCAATTTCTCTCGTAAAAGATGACAATCTACTTCGATACTCCGTATTAGATTGCGCAACTAGTGTTTGCTTCTTACTCTTCCAATTAACAAGATTTCCACCAAGGAAGATATAGTATCCTGTGGTGGATCTCCTGTTAGACGAACTACCTGCCTAATCAGAATCAATAAAGGCCTCAACCCGCAAGTGTCCACTAGTATAATAGAACAAATCACATCCTGGACGCACTACAACAAAAAAGAGATCCCATAGCGTGCCAAAAAAGCTATAGATGACTATATATAGCATTTTTATAAATGTTGTATTATCCCATGTTGTTAAAAGTCTCACAAACTATAGCGTTTTGTGAACGCTATTGTAGATAGTCTTTAATAGCATTTCGTAACTGCTATAATACGTATGACATTCTAT
>JABCMJ010009573.1:0-26682 GCA_014822125.1 Arbutus unedo | reverse complement strand
TTTTACTCATCACACCCAAAACTTATTTTTTTAACCCAAAGTTAGATAAAAACTACATCTAATATACTTTTCTTTTACTTTAATTAAATTATCATGCGGGTTCTTACATAACTGAAACTTATAAGTATTCTTAAGAGGATATCATCAATTCATATACTAGAGCATGGATTCCATTAATAATCAACAGTTATCATATACTCAATATTGTGATCCAACTCATCAAGACTATTGACACACAAGGCCTCACTCTATATTGAATCAAAGCTAACAATATTAAATGTACACATCCATTAATTATTTTTGGGTTAAGAGCATAAGCATTCATAATAATCATGAGGTGCTAAGTGTCTTACATAGTCAGTATAAATATAATTATCTCAATTTGGTCCTGTTCAATACACTCAAAGTGTACTAACACTGTGAGTCAAAACTATACAATTTTGCATAGTCAAGATAGACCTACTGAAACATAGTGTTACAGTCCTATTGATGGTGTGTCCAATTCTGTCTAAGACTGTGAACTAAAGACTTATCTTTTACAAAAATCGATAATCTGATGCTCTATGTGAAATAAGTGACGCTCATGCGCACTATGATATTATATAATACAAACATTGCCCATAAAGATTCTCATCAAGAAAATGAATAGCTGATTTAATAAATAATCTAAATTAATATTAATCCATTACATAAAGTCATGACTTTCAGTATAATACCCTAACAATATTGACATAGTGTGTGAATGAGATTTTTGAGAAATGGCAGCTCATCTGGTTGATTGACTTTTGATTCATCCGGTTGAGGCTCAATTGACACAACAAGATAGAGCTACAAAGTTCTATTTCATTCGGTTGGCATGTTTTTGAACTATCGAGTTGACTGCTGAAATAGAGGTAAGAATGGAGATGTTGCAGCTTGATTCATCAAGTTGGCTTGTTATTAGATCATCCAGTTGAGCTTTGGTATAGAAGGTAGAACAGAGATACAAAGAGGTAACTCAACCGATTGTCTTGAAATTGGTTCATCCGATCGACCTCGGGTATAGAAGATAGAAAGGAGATACAAAAAGGTATGTCATCCGCTTGGGTTAAAATTGGACCAATCGGTTGATCGTGAAATTTCAAAAATTTGCCCAAGGGTATAAATACCCCCCCCCCCTCTCTCTCTCTCTCTCTCTCTCTTATGTCATTTCAAATGTTCAGAGCAAGAAACCAAAGGAGCATTGTGCGATTCAACTAGAACAACCGTCGATCTCTCTCTCTCCCTCCCTCCCCAACAGTTGGTTCTCTCTCCTCTCTCTCGGTCTCCTCCATCATCAGTGATTCTCAAGCAAGAAGTGTTGGTCAATGTATTTCCCATTTCTATGGTTTTATCCAGTTGATTCAAGTTGTGTCCGTGTAAGTTCTTCCTCCCTTTTTGGTCTAGCCCATCAATATGAAGAGCATTTCAATTAACGAACCCACTTTGGATCCATCAAGTCACAGTAGTGACTCGCATTTGATGCATGAGACTCCCCCTCCGGTTAAAGGCAAAGGAAAGGAACCAATGACCCACCAAAAATCCCGAACCCCCCACCATCAAGAGCCAAACTTACACCTCCACTCAAGTTGTATAAAGGAGAGTTTACCTCGAGAGCATTGAAGGACAACTTTTGACTGTTGAACAAGATTAAGAAATACAACATTTACCCAACCACCAATGAGAAAATCTTGAACTCAAGGTCCATCATATTCATGCATGCGTTTATGGATATCTCCTGGCTGATCAATTTGGGCCAGGTTATTTTTCAAAAGATCACAAACTTTATCTATCCCACAAAGATTACAAGGTTTTGTATTGCAGAAGGGGTAAAAATTAGACAAAAATGAAAAAAATGTGAAAGGTATTCTAGGTCCGATCACGGATCTATCTATTGCCAAGTCCAAAATTTTTGCAAAGAAATCTGTGGAGCCTAAAATCAAAGAAGACATTGACCCTTTTGACCCACCAAAAATCCAACACCCCACCTCCAAAAAGCCAACCCAACACAATGAGCAATGGAACCAAATTCTCTATAAAATGAAATCCCTCTTGGTCCGCCGACAAGCCGAAATGAATGAAAAATTGGATAAGAGCATGAAACTTGAAGAGGAGACACGCCAAATGGTTTAGTTCTGTGTTAAGTGGATCGTGAAATAAGTGAAAAAGAAATACAAGTTTAAGGAGCCGGTGGCAGAAAAGAGAAAACTAAGTGTTGAAAGAGTTATTGAAGAAGAGGTAGTTGAGAATGAGAAAGAACAAGAATAAGAACAAGAACAAGAACAAGAAGTGGAGGAGCAGAGTGAGGGGGGTGATGAAAAGTCCAGGCCCAATGACGACGATGATGATAAGGATGACCCCGATGTTGACTTTGAGGGGGAGGCAGATGATATTGATGAGGATAGATTTGATTTTGGGAATGTGCCGGTAGGTGAGACTAGTCGAGCAAGGGATCCTACAGTAGAGGTTTATGGGGTGGACGCAGAGGCTATCGTGCCCACAACTAACCTAGTTGTTGACCGTTCTATCATGCCTTCACGTGACCCTCCACTTGAGCAGACCATAGAACAGAGCACAGAGCCTATAGTTGTTAAGCCATTAGTTGACTGTGTTGTTGACTCGACAATTAACCCTTCAAAGCCTGCAGTTGAGCAGCCCGAGGACCCAGTTGTTGACCCTCCAGTGGACCCATTTCCCGAGCCTATAGTTAACCGTACAATTGATCCTCCGCTTGAGCAGTCATGGGATTTAGCTATTGTCATTGGCTCAACCCTCCACCAGTGCCAACACCAGTAGTATAGACCCACGATTCTGATGACAATGTGCAAATTATAGAGAATGTAGAGTTGTTGGCTATGGAGTTCCCTTAGCCACCTGCTTGGATTCGAGCACCACCCATGCTGTTTTGTTTGGCCAGTACCATGGGCCGGGTTTTGTGTAGCATGAGATTTAGAACTTTATTTATTCATTTTGTACTTTTGGATTAATGATGGGTATTATGCATGTTGTACAATTGATATCTGATCTGTGGGTGGTTAGGAAGTGTCAGCTATAGGTAGTTTGACCCTTAGCCACATATGTAGGATGACACTATTTTGTACATCCTCTTTTAGTATCCCAAGGTCATTATAATCTATGAAAGCCCTCATTTGATCCAAAAATTGTGTTTGAATCCTATTTTAATGCATTGATATCATGGCATGGTTTTAAGAATGGCATATTACTTATGTTTTCCATTTTATGTACTTGCATATATTCATAGCAATGTTTTGGTTGATGCGTCATAGTTTTTGAATATTTGGTCTCTTCTTGTTCGACTATTGCGTATCATAGCGCATTTTTGTGGGATATGTTTTTGAGCTACTTGGCAAAGTGAATTCGATTGTGAAAATTCCCGAGAGTTTTGGAATCAAGGCTTGTTTGATTGCCTTGAACTTGCGTGCATAACAAGATTCGAATTGTTCATTATGATTCATGACATGATTCCCATGGAAGAGTTTGTTTAGCATTTGTTTGATGTGCATGAACCCCTATATCCATTCACGAGCATATGAGTCATTACTTGATAGTTAGATATGTGAGATGTTGGTTTGTACTTTCTAGTTATTTCGAAAAGTTGCTAGGCACTAGCAATCCTCAAGTTGAGGGGTGTGACGAGCACATAATATTGCATATCTTGGCTCATCATCACTATTTTGACACACGTGCATGAGTTTTATTGCATATTATGATTGATGTTACATATATTAGGGATCGATTTTTGAGACCCAATGATGAACGCGCACAGATTATACAACAAAAAAATATGAAATCCTACAAGGCAGATTTAGGGTTCATACTTTCGAGATCTCTCTAGCTTGATCTCGGCCACCTTCACAGTTTGATTCTGATCAAAATATGAGCATGACTAGAATGATCTTACTTGACTGACATCAGAATCTTCTACCGTAATCCTATCACACCTTGGTCACGAACAAAGTGTGAGCTCAAAAACGTGATCTTTTTATCTTCACAGAAGCTCTCTCAATATTTCAAGTAATAAGTTGTCCCTGACCTAAAAGGCATAGCAGTGTATATATAGGCAATGATAGGGACCCCAAGGAGAAGTGTGGGTTGGGCTTCCTATATAATTCGGAATCCAAATCCAATCCGGATTAATTCCAAATTATATAAATTACAATTCATACCACTACAGAATTATAATTGCATTCTCTTTCCATATCTCAAAATTATATTTCAAGCACCACGTTATTATCAATCCCTACGTTATGTCAGATATCGGTCGATTAAGATTACAGATATCCGTCGATTAAAATAAATTACTAACAATTTATTTAATCAACATTTATAAAATTCCTTGGGACCTTCCATTTAACTTATTCGTTATGTCGGATACTAATATTCATCTGCAGGGTTTAACATAATCAAAATTTATAAGATTTCTCAAGAGGATATCATCAATCCCTATAAAAGAACATGGATTTCATTAATAATTAATAATTATCATACACTTAATATTGTGACCCAACTCATCGAGACTATTGGCCCACAAGGCCTCATTTTTATAATGAATCAAAGTCGACAACATTAAATGTACACATTCATTAATTATCTTTGGATTATGAGCACAAGCATTCATAATAACCATGAGGTGCGAATTGTATTATATTGTCAGTATAAATACAATTACCTCAAAGTGGTCATGTTCAATATACACAAAGTATACTAACACAGTCTTGTGTAGAATTGCACATACCACCAGTAGGACTATAACATAGTATTTCAATAGGTCTATATTGACTACGAAAAATGGTATAATTATAACTTACCATGAACCAAAGAATTATATTCTATAAGGATCGATAATCTAATCATTTGTGTATAAGTCAAACTCTACACACCAGATTATCTACTATGTGGAATAAGAGACACTCATGCACAATATGATATGATATAATACAAATATTGTCCATAAAGATTTTCATCAAGAAAATGAATAACTATTTAATAAATAATTCAAACAAATATTAATCTATTACATAAAGTCATGACTTTTAGTATAAAATCCTAACAACACGTAAGGTATTACTAGATCCATTGCAGGTTGATCACCTTTAAAGAGTATCCTGGGTAGTCAATACGATGTCCGAGAGTTCCTATCAAGTCCGGAGTCTGAAGACATGTTGCTAAACTCATCAATGGCTTAGGGACATGCCAAAAGATTGAAAAGGCCGAAGAGCCAAGGGTTGAACTCAAAGGAACAATTCTGTAGAAATATCATCCAGATGGCCTAATTTCATGCCAACCGAATGGCCCTATGTTAAGGCAGAGGACCAGAGATACTACAACTATCTCATCTGGATGGCCTATTCTCATGCAAACTGGATGGCCCTACATTGCACAGGCCAAAGGAAGATGCAAAGAGCTATGTCAACCGGATGGCCTTCAATGCACAAACCAAAAGTAGAGATACTGCAAGCTACCTCAATGGGACGAACCAAAATTGCACCAACCGGGTGACCTTGGAATAGGAACAACAACTGAAGATACAGAGAGCAATCTCATCCGGTTGGCCACAAATTCACTCAACCAATTTGTTATCCCAATAGGCAACCAAAAGAGGGGGTGAATTGTGCTGCTAAGTAAAAATTACTAATTAAAAATTCTGTCAAGCAATTTATCAAACACCAAAAATGCAATGAATAAAGAAGACAAGAAAATTTATAGTGGTTTGGCAATTCGTTGGTCTCGAATTCCTATTCCACTTCTTCTAGAGAATCTCTTGAGTTCCACTATAGTTAAACTCCCATTACAACCTTCTAGCTTTCCCAATGAGCTAGTGAACTGCTACTTGCCAAAGTAAATTTCTAATTTGATTCTATCACTCTTACAAGTGTGTATCTCCTGAACACTCAAAATGGTTACGATGGTTTGTATATGAAAGTATTTGTAGCTCAATACAATGATCACTCATTAGTTTGGGTAGATACGAAAGAGAAAACTCAATACAAAGAGATTCTAGAGGGAGAGGATTAAAAGTGTAACTCTTGAATGCTCTTTAATGTTTAATCGTATTCAATAGAATAGTTGTTTTAATCTCATAAATGAACCAAGAGGTCTCCTAAATACCCTTCTCTTCAATATATCCGTTGGTGGTAGTTGGGAGAGCATTTAATGCATTTTTTATCGTTAGATCTGCTATTAGTGACAAATCGCACAAGATCGGCCTACCGGTTATTTTACCGGCTGTTGGGTCTTTTGCTCGATAGTTGCAAATCTAGAAAATTGGCTTCATTTTTCTTGGCCAGATGACCAGTTGGACGACCAGTAGGTAGACCGGTGTACAGATTCGGTAGTTCTTCATTCTGCCATGTAGTTGTTCCTCAATTGTTTTCAATTGTTTTTAATTGTTATTCTTTGGTCCGGGTGACTAGTAGGACCACCAGTAGGTAGACCGGTGCTTAGAGCTGATAGTTAAATCTTTTGTCCGGTAGTTGCCTTTTGACTGAGATCCTAAGTGTCTTTTGATCAGACTATTTTTCTGTTTGGAACTCCTAAAAAGATCTTTGAATATATTTCATATCCTCATATGTGATTGTTAGATGTTTAAGTAAAGATTTCAAAAAGTGAAAACTATATTACTAATAAAACTTGAGTATTTGAAAGTAATCAAAATTTAGTTTTAATATATACATAGATATTCTAACACGGTCGACCATGGATGGTGACAGCACCTTTTATGCTGACTGATTAGAGATGTTTTGGTCCACCTCGAGTCCCGTGCCAAACCTACTTTGGAGACAACATGATGCCTTGGTTTAGGGGCACTTTGTGTCACTTCTTGAGAGTTTTTGAAAAGTTTTGCTAGGAGACAATATCATATTTTTAGATGAATATAATTATGTTATGTTGTAGATAGTTTTTAAATAATTTTCTAGGGAGTGGTACCCTCTTGTGTTCTTGCTTAAATCTTGAGCATTTTGCTCATAGTTTCTTACTCTTTCATACCTTGTAATCTATTTCCATTGAAGAAATAGAAGAGTAATCTTGGTGTTCTTCAAATTTTGTACCATTGTCAATACAATGTAAGCTTTATTTATGTTGTTCTTGTTTTTTATTTTGAGATGATCTTCATCTCATGACTTAGGAAACCATGGTGTGTTAAGCCTTTGATTGGATGTACTCAAACTGCTATTGACACATCCAATTCTTAGGTCGACGTCCTTCATTCTTTGACCTATTTTTCATGAACAACTTCATTATTCAATACATCCAACGAGTTTTATGGTTTCATTGATATATTTTCCAGTCAAGAACATGACATTTTGTTCTTGGTTGAGTAGAAAAGAAAATATCGATTGTTTAGGTCATAGATGAAGTGATTCGTAAGATGATGGATCCTCGTTGTCTAATCACTTTCTTGTGTAGTTCTTGTTCTTTAGTGTTAACCTCAAATCCGAATGAAAAAAGATTGGTGTCCTTAATGCCGAATTCACGCAAACATAAACTTGCCAAGTTTTACCCTTCTCATTCCACATGGGATCGATACCCGAAATTTCTCCTCGATACACTTTCATTGAAGATTGAAAGAAGTTCAGATTACTAAATGTGAATGATCCCAGAGCTGCAACAACATACACTACTCCGGGTCAACCAATGCACCTAACTTGTACTTTACCCTTTTTCTACTTAGATCTTAGCGTAGAATAAATGTATATTTACTTCAATCTCATGCGTATCACACTAGTCCATGCTATAATAATCTTGTTGCCATATTTGTTATGCTTTCAATTTCATGATTATATTTGAAGCATGATGCTAGATTAGTGTTTTAACACAAATATAGACATTGGGATTAGAACGTTAGTTGAACTTCGAAACTAGGGTATCATGCGAATACCCAAACGTTTGGATGTTGTTGGAACTTGTGAAACTGAAAGTGCTGTGGATTCTATCTTCTTCGTGAGAATAATTTACAGTTGTTAGTAGCTATGATTCGACTGAAGCTGGGCTACGACTTGAACCATGAGATGTCATTAACTCAAGATGCGTCTTTAGCTGAGTTATGCATTTAGCTGTATCATGTGTTTAGCCAAGTTATGTATTGAGTCATGTTATATTTTTTAGCTACAATGTGCCTTTTTCAATAACGTATAGTCGTTGTAGAAGTGAGGTTTAAAAAGTACTATAGTATCAGCACAATATTCGAAAAATATAACATTCAAAAACATAATGCTCAATAACATGATAGATGGAAACATTATGGTAAAAGATGTTAATGGTCGGGAGCACGGTTAGCATAGTAGTGATTCATTACAAAACTAGACTTTTACTTTACTTTTGTACTTGCATGTTACTACTTCCGTACAAACTGTACATATCATATATCATATTGTCATCAAAATTAAAAAGAAATTTAAAGGTATGGTAACTTATTAAACCTCATAACTCATTGTGCATATTTTCATACACTTAACATTTCACGTCAA
Organism: Arbutus unedo; assembly: GCA_014822125.1. Taxonomy (NCBI): domain Eukaryota; kingdom Viridiplantae; phylum Streptophyta; class Magnoliopsida; order Ericales; family Ericaceae; genus Arbutus; species Arbutus unedo. Next base: position 18,175 of record JABCMJ010009573.1, on the reverse strand, counting down.
GTACCTAAGACAATGGAGTACTCTAAATACCTAACCAACAATAGCTTGAATGAAGACTTCTTTGAACTTTAGTTACATAAGGTAGATGTTTTGTATTCTCACCTCTTGAACAGTATTTTGAAATGTATCTCACTTTTTGTCAGGTTTAATTTTCTACACCCAAAGGATGTACCGAACAAATTTATATCTTTCTCTTTATTTATGAAATGAAGAATGTCCTGAAATGTTAAAAATTCTTTTATTAACGTGTGTGAAAAATGGAGCGTTACAATACATAAATTATTGGTTCCTTCTTGGGATAAATCACCCTTACTTTGTAACAAGAACCTTGAATAGCCGTATGACTAGAGTTTACTTTGTTGGTCCCAGGTGTTATGATACCCTCAAGCATGTTTATTTCCAATGCAAATGTAATATACAGAGGTACAAAACTCTTTCTACAGTCCCATCCACACACTCGTGTCAGCGCTTAATTGACATTTCTCAAGCAAAAGTGAATCTGAAATGCCAACAAAAGCCACGTACAAGTAGCTGCAGGAGGAGGGCCGCATCTTTCAATTAAATCGCCAGTAGGTAAAGGGTTTATTTTATCTTCTGGGTCCAGGTGTTCTTCAACTCAATTATATGCTTCCATGTTGTGTTTGAGAGATTTTATGAGGCTTCCCAGACCTTGTAATCTTTTCCCTCTATGGCCAAAGACCATCTTTGGGGACCACTTGGAGGTCCATAATAACCTGGCCCTATCTTCATTGCCAATTTCTCATCTATCATGGCTGCATAAATATCCCTTTCTGCTTTGGTTATTTGAACCTGAGAGAGAGAGATGATAAGTTATTTTTGGACCTGCATTTATAAGTATACAATGATATTCATTTCTATTTATGCCTGCCTGCATACTGGAATGTACGAATATAACAAGAAATCCCATTCACTAGGATGTTTCAAAGCGTCAAACAATTTTTTGGCATTCGAAGGAGAACACCCTCAAGATTATTTGTCTCCTTTTGCCATCTCTCATGCCTCATAACCAAAACTAACTGTTTTGAATTTCTTATCCAAGGATTAAATTGAGTTCACCAGATTTTGAATAACTGTTAGTAATGAAGTTGAGTTACATTTTGAACTGTTAGTAATGAAATCGAGTTATTATTACTTACTGTACTCCGACAGTGAATCTCGTTCCGGTTCCTCAGAGAAATAAGTGCCGAAATTTCAGATCGCAAGTGGGAGAACATGTGGTCATAGAAAACTGCCGGTGTTCCAGGATGAGTCAAGATGTAAGCATACCCTTGCATCTCCTTTCCACCCGGAAATCTCCAGTGACCCTTTACCAAAAGGAAGGTACAAGAAAAGTAAGAGGAAAAAGTACGAAGCTAACCAATTAGATCTAATGCAATAAACAAAAGCTATCAGCTTTAACAAGAATTGTTACTCTTTTCCTGTTGGCCAAATTTTCAAGCAACATTGCCACACTTGTGTTTGGTGGAAACTTTTTTCAGATGGCAGGAATAAAGGGAAAGAAACAAACTAAATAACAAACCAATAACAACTATCTACGTGTAAGAGTAAAAATGGAAGTTTACCTGAGTAGAACCCGTATCATGATTTTCAATAAACGTAACAGCCCGAGATGGCCACCATCCAACCACTCCTGGAGGTTTTCCCTTCTCGTCTGATAATCTCCAATATTCACATCTTTCTAGTGCCTATAAGGAAGATTTACTGAACATTCAAATTGATAAACAAATAAAACAGAGGTAACATGCAAAGACAAGAGTATCACAAAAGTAAAAGCAGTTGAGGGAATCAACATCCAAACGTCTCTTTTTGAGCCGGCTTGTAAATCAGTCATATTTCAAACCCTAACCACAGACTGCCAGAGGTCCTGGGACTAAACCTGTTGAATAATATTTTGTGAAAACTTAATTAGAGATTATGACTCTAACCCTTTGTATATTAATCTCAACATTAGCACAATTACAAAAAAGACTCTTAGGCTCCTCCCAACATAGAAAGATAATAATATGGCAGCTAATACATCAATAAAAGAAATAAACTAATGACAACTATTACAACCAATATATGGTGAATATTCAACACTCTCCCTCAAGCTGTGCAAAGATATCTCTCATGCCCAATTTGCCAAGGATGAAATGATGAGGTCGGTTTCCAAGACCTTTGGTGAGGATATCTGCCAGTTGTTCACTAGATTTCACAAACGAAATGCAAATAATCTCACTGTGCAACTTCTCCTTAATAAAGTGTTTGTCAATCTCCACATACTTGGTTCCATCATGCTGAACTGGATTGTGAGCAATACTAGCCGCCTTATAGGCACAATGCTCAAGCCTCAAGTCTCTCGATAGGATTTTTATCTACAACAACTCACGGATCCCTTGTGACATTGCCCGGAATTTTGCCTGGACACTGGATCTAAATACGACAGCCTGTTTCTTACTGTGTCACATGACAAGATTAACTCCTACAAAAGTGCGATACTCTGAAGTAAATCTTCTGTCGCAAACTGAGCCTACCCAGTCTGCATCTGTATATGTCTCTACTTGTATATGATCACGTCTCCCAAAGAAAAGGCCCTTCCCGGGGATTGACTTCAAATATTTAAGAATTCGAAGGACAGCATCATAGTGAGACTTATGATTAGCGTGCATAAACTGATTTACCACACTCACAGCACAGGCAATATTAGGACGAGTATGTGGCAAATAGATTAACTTGCCCCCCAATCGCTGATATCTCCCCTTGTCTACCACTGCTCCACCTGTGTCATCTCCTAATTTTTTATTAGGCTCCATAAGTGTATCATATGCCTTCCACCAAAGCAAACTCATCTCAGTTAAAAGGTCAATGGCATACTTTCTTTGTGAGAAAAAGATTCATTGACTGCTCTTAGCTACCTCAATTCCCATTTTGAGACTTCCCAAATCATTTATTTCAAACTCCTTTACAAGATACCCCTTTAACATCATCTCCATCCCCTGCACATCATCGCCTGTAAAAGCAATATCATCCACATATACTATGAGGGCAGTTAGCTTACCCTATGAGGAATGTCGGATGAAGAATGTGTGATCACTTTGACTTTACCTAAAACTATATTTGATCATTGCTTGAGTAAATCTTTCAAACCACGCTCTCGGAGACTATTTAAGCCCATATAAGGACTTTTTTAGTCTACAAACCTTGCCTACTATCTTGGGATCCTCAAAGCCGGGAGGAATGCTCATGTACACTTCTTCCTGCAGATCTCCATGCAAAAAGGCATTTTACACATCAAGCTGATGAAGTGGCCAATTGTTGTTTGCCGCTAGTGACAAAAGAATCCTCACACTGTTCATTTTTGCAACTAGAGCAAAGGTCTCCTGGTAATCTACTCCATAGGTTTGTGTATATACCCCTTCACCATCAACCTTGTCTTATATCTCTCAAGGGATCCATCCGCTTTGTGCTTGACTATGAACCCCCACTTGCATCCCACCGTTTTGTGCCTGTTCGGTATCTCGACCAACTGCCAAATATTATTTTTATAAAGAGCTTTCATCTCTTCTAACATGGCACCTCTCCACTTGGGATTAATGAGTGCATCCTGAACATTGTTAGGAATAGACACAGAAGAAAGTTTTGAAACAAAGTCTTTATGAGAAGGGGACAACCTACTATATGAGACAAATTTAGACATCCGATGTTGGGTACAAGCCGGGACACCCTTGCGTGTGGCAATAGGTCCATGTAAATCATCTAATTCATTGTCAAAAATAGAAGGAGAAGAGGAAGTAGAAGCACCTGAACCTTTACCACGGATGGTGATTGTAGTGGCGGATCAGAAAGGATGGTCTTATGTCTTGGCCTCCTGGGGTAAACAATATCGTCTTTCCTTGCTTGAGGGCTTACTATTTCCATGAACTCTTCCCCTTGATTTCCCATTCCCATTTCTTCTCCCTCAATATACTTCTCCAATGTACCTAGTACATCAAAAGAATTAGACATAGGCAAGACAACTCCGGAATCTCATCCACTCCTATAGGTGTATTCTCCCCCTGAAGAGGTGAAGGGGGGGCGAAATAGGACTGTGACTCAAAGAATGTGACATCCATGGGCAAGTGGTTGGAGAATTATAGCACTTGTAACCCTTTTGAATAGAAGAATAACCAACGAATATGCATTTAATGGCCCATGGATCAAGCTTTTCACAGGTAGGAGAATGATTATGAACAAAGCAAGTACATCCAAAGACACGGAGAGGGATGGAAAATAGCGTAGATGACCTAGTAAATACCGCAACAGATGCATGTTTGTCCAGAACACGGGTAGGAAGACGGTTGATTAGGTAGGCAGCAGTCAAGGTAGCCTTACCCCAAAATTGTTTAGGAGCATTCACCCAGAAACTCATGATTCGGGCCATATCCAAGAGATGGCGATTCTTGCGCTCGACAACGTCATTCTCTTAAGGAGTGTTAGTGCAAGAAGATTGATGTATTATGCTATGGTCCCAAAAATGAGTTTCAAGACTGCCTTTAAAGAACCCCCCCTGTTATCAGAATGGACAATCTTGACAAAGTGCGCCAAATTGAGTGCATATCATTTTATGAAAATCTTTAAAAATAGTATGAGCTTCACTTTTGTCTTTCATTAAATAGACCCATGAAGTACGGGAGAAATCATCCACAAAAGAGACAAACCACCTATGACTTTTTAAGGGAAACAACTCACGAAAAACCCCAAACATCAGTATGAATAAGACTAAATGAAACATGACTTTTATTATTACTTAGATAAAAAGAAGCCCGATGATGCTTTCTCAATTCACAAAATTCACACTTAAAAGTGAAAATAGGCCACCTTTCCAAAGCGACCACCTTTCCCACGATTAACCCTACCCCCATTGAGTTTCCAGCATGTCTCCCGGATGTGGTGAGGGCGCTGGCAGTGGTCACAAAACAACTTATCCTTCTCATCAGGAGGTCTCTCGATAAAGCTATTTCGGTTCCAAGACTGGCTCCTACCATCATTAATGGGAAGCAAAGACCAAGGCAGAGTGATTAGAAGGAACAGTAAACAACACGGTAGCACGTCGGCTTTCTTCATTCTAAATATAGGCAAAAACTTTTTGAAGAGATAGAAGTGGCTTCATTCCCAATACTCGACTACTAATAAGATGATACTCCTGATTTAGACCACCAAGAAACTTGAATATTCGATCTCTATCAACCAAGTTCCTATAACTCGCAGCATCTCCAACACAAACTGAGTTCCAATCCTGGTAATGATCAAAAGACTGTCATAAGTTGATAAGCGTAGTGAAGTACTGGAGAACTGTTATCTCATCATGTTTCTGCTGTTCGATAGTGCACTTTAGGTCATATACCTAAGCCTCCTTGGCCGTTTCCAAAATCAGATATCCCTCGCCGATCGAAAGAATCATAGAATGTATTAGTCTGTTCATCACTTGGGAATTCTCTATATCCCATCTTTTATACCCCGAATCCTTTACAGGTAGTGGCGGTGTGGTCCGATCAACATAACCTAGGTTGTCTCGACTTTTCAGAGACAAGATTGCCGAGCGTGACCAAGAGAGATAGTTCTAGCCATGTAATAGAGTGGTAGTGATTCTCAAGTTGGAGTTGTTGTATGGAGATAATACTCTCCCTCTCTGTCAGTGGCTGGAAGGTTGCGGTAGATTTCTCCTCCCCCATAGCAAGCGAAGACAAATACTCCTAATAATCACACGATAAGAGATGGAACGCTGGAAGCCACGAACAATCCGTACAGTATCCGAGAATTTATGGAAGGATCATGGGTTGATCTAGAAGCCCGTCAAAAAATGGAGGAATCGGAAACACGAGAGAGTTCAGCAGGGAGCAGAGAGCAACGATGCTGAGGTTGATGGTGGCTGCGAGTAGCGAAGGTGACTCGCGGTGATCTGGCAAGTGTTGCGAGGTGTCCGGTGGGTTCGTGATGGGTTTGGTGGTGGCTGGTGTTGCGATGGTTATTGGCGGTGGCTGCTATAGTAATTGGTCAAACCTTACTAAGGAAGGCTCTGATACCATATTGAATAATATTTTGTGAAAACTTAGTTAGAGATGACTCCCCTTACATATAAATCCCAATATGAGCACAATTACAAAAAAGGCCCTTAGGCTCCTCCCAACATAGAAAAACAATACTATAGCAGCTAATACACTAATAAAGGAAATAAACTAATGACAACTATTACAACCAATATATGGTGAATATTCAACAACCCACATAATGTCAAAACATCTTCCATAGTATTAAAAATGTAAACGAGGAGATTCACCAAGTCATATGCTAATCTTTTATATTTCCAGGATCTTAAACCAATTCACCATATAAGTAGTAGGAACAGATTAATCGTTTCACAGTGTACAGAGAATCGATACATATCCCTGCCATAAAACAAGAATTGCTGAGGAAAAATGTCAATTTTGAAATCCAGTTAGACAATTTACTTACAGCATGAAGAATTCCTTTCGTTGTGACGTCAAATGCACCAGCAGTTCCATTGGTAGCATTGATCCAGTCAATAATTCTCTGCCTATGTGCATCTTGATTGTGATCCACCTCACCATAAGTGTAACTGAGAGAATCCCAGTACTCTCCTACAGCAAAGTAAGGTTCACTTGCATCCAAGTAATCTTTGACGTATCCTCCCCAAAATCCCCGAACAAAATCAAGCCTCCACCCATCATACCCAATTTCTTTCCTGCAAGTGAGGAACATGCAAACTTATAGTCAAACAGGAATAAACTGAAAGACGCTATTTATTTGACTCGACTAATAATGAAGGGATGCATAATCCTAGAGGATACCCATCAAACTAATAGTCAGAGAATTGATAGTACCACATCCGACATGGTATTATATGTCCACGTTTTGTAGGATTTCATAATCGGACCGACATTAAGTTTTGTTTTGATACAAAAAGTTCCAACCAAGTGCAGATAATATAGTCCCCTTGAAGTTATAGTCCAAACCAAATACATTAATTCAGACAAACAAGCAGTGCCAAAGTGTACACAGTGACAAAATTTAGAGTAAATCTTCCATTGATCTTTGAAAGGTCAAACGTGAAAATAAAAATTACCAATTATAACAAATACATGAACCTTTTCAAGTTCATGTCCAAATAAAGACATTGACAGCCACTGAATGGAGAGGCTAAAAAGTGTAACACTTTCAGTAGCACAATATATTCCAAACCAGGAATAAGAAATGCATGAATGAGACAAAGCTTGACTTCAGGATATGTACACATCCAGGCATATGTCTCTATCAGTAGGTGAATTTAGTCAAAGGATACAAAGGACTGCATAGTCAATACTCCATTTTGTCCACAACATCAATAAAGCTCTCCAAATAGGGTAAGCCATCCCCATGTTTGAACAATAAAATAGGACAGGGATAAAGAACAACAAAGACGAGCCAAAAGGCATACCTACTTAACAATTCTGCAATTAGTAGATTCAGTATTTGGAAGTTCATATTCCTCATTATTAAGTACTTCTTTCCATTGTTGAACAAAAATCCAAATAAAACAATGAATAACCTAACCTTAGCCAGCATAGCCATTCCTTAAGATCCTTTCTCACGAATTCCTGTGAATGGTCTATATTTGGTGCAGCATGGAAATTATCTCCACTACTCTTGTTGCCCCTACCCTGAATGACAGAGACAGACCAACCTTACACGAAGAAAACACCCTCTGTATTCTAATCATGCATAAACAGGCAGAAACTGAACTATAATTGCAGCAGATAATATCAAAGAACAACATATGCTTCTGATAATATGTTATGTCATACTCATACTGAAAGAAAGTATACTTCGGGAAAAAAAAAAGTACACAGAAACAATTAGAGAAAACGATAGGCCACCTCTGAAATCTTTAACACCACAATCTTGGATGTGAAATCAAAGCCAGCAGATATCATAATCTATAGGAAACCAAGTCATATGAATGATAAACAACTAGTTTCCTAGTTTCCATTGATAAACTAGTCCGTAAAGTAGGAAACATGAAAGCCAGCTAACATTATTTGAATTGGCAAAGAACTATGTCACTGCATTTTCTAAACTAATAGGAGAGGGAATATGTCGCAGCATGCCATTACTTGGGAATAAGGTCCATTCTCCTTAGTTGGTTTACTCACGGAATTACAGAATCAGATGAGAATAGAAGTGCAGCTGATGAGAATAGAGACAATTAACTCATTATATTCTCTCCAAAAGTGCAGCTAAATAAGAGTATCCTCTATTTCTATATCAGGAGCAAAATGAACATCAATACAAGAAGTCAAAACTTGAAGGAAATAAACAGCTAAAAAATGTTACTAATAGTTATAGCAGACGTGATGGACCTTTGATGCAGTGACTCCAAATAGTAAGACACAAAACTCAGAGACTTGAATAGACACAATTGATGTAGTATAAATTCTATCGGATGCAACAATGACCACCAGCGCCCTTTTCACTATGAAGGATCAAAGCAAAAACCTTAGTACCGCATGAAAGTAATTTTACCTGGAAATGTGGATCATCTGCAACAACTGCACGATCATCCCAATTTAGACGACCACCAAAAATATTCCATACACCATTTTTATTCTTATATTGTGCACAACGGTGATTTAGGACAACATCTCCGAGAACTCTGATACCAACTTCATGGAATCTCTTCACAAGAAGCTTCAGCTCATCAATACTTCCATATCTGATCCATGACCCACAACAGATGTAAGTATTACACATGCTCAGGAAAATCCCTTGCATTGTAAACTGAGGAGAAGCAATAAGAGAGTAAAGCGAAGGAAATATTTTTCAGGTGATCATCTAAAGTCGTCAAAGAAACCCATAGTATTCCTTCAGTAACCATAAACCCAAGGAAATTTCAAATTTATTAAGATGTCAATGGTGTAAGGACATACAACGACCAAGAATCTCCTCAAAATCATGGCATTATTCCTTTTAACAAAAATCGTCAAGAAATATCTATCACCAAGAAAAAGTGCAAATTATTCAATCAAGAAAGTTAAAAACATTAAATGACAATCCAATTTCTGCACATATAAACTCCAAAAAAGAAAGCAGCAAACAAACAATTGCAAAAGCAGACATACGCCAGAAAATTTATCAGCAAACATAGTTGTCCTTAACCAGTACAGTACATTTACCATTTGTTCAAAACAAATGTCATATGAAATTAGTAAAGAAAGATCAAAGAAAAAAAGAGAAAGAAAAGAACGGAGAGCAGGGTAGAGCAACTGATCAACTTATCAGACGCATGATCTAAAAATTACTGGTTCGAATCATGCCCCCCACTAATCACTTTTGCAAAATGCCAATTATTGAAGTTTCAAAAACATCTCGTGATTTGGGGTGTGGTACAACTTTTCTATGCTTTCCAATTTTTCTTAAGAATTCGACATCACCATAATGATACCTTTAATTTTGCTTATGTTGACCTTTTAGGATTTTTAGAAGACTAGTTTCGAGACCTAAAATATTGAAAACATACAAAATAATCACAAAACAAGGATGTGATTCGTCGTGCTACACGATGTACAGGGGAATAAGAGGGTGAGGGTGACATGTGGTGCTAACTAAGCAGCCACATGTCACAAAAGGAGTGATTTAGTGTTGATGAAAAAAAAAATAGGAGGCTCAAAGGTTAGTATAAATGGGCTACGGAGGGGTTAAAAGAACAAAAGATTAGGGAAAAGAGAGAAAACATGTAAAACCCCGACCTTCTAAAATGTGTTTACATGCCTAATGAGTTAATTAAACCTTGAATATACATTAAGGATATTATGTAATGGAATGGTCCGTATAGCTATTTGACTATTCGATAAAAAAAAACATGAATTAGAAGTGCTCTTTAGTATAGTTGTCCATAGTTTTATGATTACACTTGTGAGTCCGTAGACACTTTTTGGGTTAAAATTGGAGATCAAACGCAAGTCCCAAATTACAAGAGACGTTAGGAACGAGTTGCAGCATAAGTTTCGAGTTGTCCGGATTTTTCTTCACAAATCCGATGTCACCATGATGATCCTCGCATTTTTTTTTTTTTTTTGTCAATGTTCAATTTTTAGGATTTTTCAGAGACACTAAGTCCGAACAAGTGCGGCAGAACTGGACTGATTTGCCTCAAAGTACGCATTACTGCATTGTTGTAATCCATGTGTCACCACATGGCAGTCACATAGTCATGGAGGGATAACTCATAATTTCCTAAACTTCTATAAATAGGAGTTGAAAAGAAAAAAGTTAAACAAACAAAAACATGAGAGAAAATAAAAAGAAGAAAAGGGGCAGCCCTGAACTCTCTTTCTCTCTCCTCTCGGTAATCCCTCTCTCTTTGCATCATTATTCTATCCACTATACATAAACAAGGATATATCTAAACACACGTACATTACACACACACATACACCCACTGATTGGGTTTTGGGAATATCAGAACCATTACAATGTCTCCCATATGTTTTGAAGATGTCATTAGACCATAAAAAAAATTACTGGAATTGCCCACTAATTTAAATCACGACAGATTGGAACCATGTTACCCTTTGGTACCCTAGATTTGAGTTAATAGTCGGATAACCTTAAATTGAGATTCTAAGAATTAACCAACGACGCCACGACCTATATTAGTGCTTAATTCAATGTTAATTACCATTTATAGTATGTTTTTTATCTAGGTATAAACCCATCGAATTAGCTGCACGCGGTGAAGAGTTAAATACTCTTTTGAGGTGAGTTAATGAATACCTTAGTTACATGCTTTTTTCTATCAATAATACTTTCAATTGATATGAGTAACGATTCAATATGTTATGTGGTGGGCCGTTTACACAAGGGAATAGGCCCCTCGGCCCAAAAGGGTGTTCGGTCCATCTGCACCAGGATCGAGTTGGGTTAAGTCCAAAGAAGGATCGGATGGCATGCCTCAAACCCTACCAGGTGCACGACCCAAAACCGGGCCAAGCCTCCTCATATGGTTGGTGCTCAGGACTGATAATGCAGCGATGCACGAGTGATGATTCAGCCGTGCCGCCGAGGGCTTAATGCTTGGCATGGCTAGAGGATGACGTGTTCCCTACATTATGGGCAGTTGCCTAGGAAGACGTGGGGAAGAGGCAATTGTCAAGCATGCGGACATTACCGTCCTATTTGCACAGAGGTGGTCCACACGACGGAAGCGCCGCGACATGCGGTCCATGGTGCGACATTTCCGGCTGGCCCTTCTGGTGCTCTGTTGGGTTCTCCTACAAATAATGCAAGGACACTCTACTACGCGCACTCATTTCGCTCAAGCTTTAGTTGGTTTGCTTCCTCACCAAAAACTAACTATTAAGTTATATATGTGTGTAGGATTGTAATTAGATTAAGTTTAAGTTTTGTTTCCCTATGTAAATAGAATAGTAGATTAGTTAGAGTTATAACTAAGTTAGATCTCTTTTTACTTTGTATAAATATTTCGCTTGATGAATAGAAATAAATGTTCAAGATTATTAAATGTAACATGGTATCAGAGCGGTTCAACAAAAAACCCTAGCCGCCACCGCCGCTGCCGCCGCCGCCACTGTCGGAGTTCACTGCCGTCATCCAGATCCGATCGCTACAGAAGCATTGTTGCTCTCTCTCTCGGCCTTCGCTACCGACGTCCAAATCCGGTCGTCACAAAAGCGTTGTTGCTCTCTCTCCCAGTATCTAGATCTGTTTGCTTTTCAACTTTTGTTGCTACCACCGTCCTCCTTCGACACCTAGTTGCCCAGGCATTGTCCAATCGGTTCCCGTTGCCGGAGATCCTTTTGATATTCTTATATTATTGTTGCTCTTTGGTTTGATATTCTTGGGCAGTTTAATTGGTGTAAATGCGACTTATTGGCATCTGTTATTTATTTTGGAAATCCGTTAATCAGTTATTTACCTCATTTATGCTATTATTCTTGAGCCCTTGACTTTGATTGTTTGAAACCGTTCTTGGACTCTCGGCTATTGCTCTTTATTATGTATGGCAGACTTAAATTCTTTACCCTTAGCATGCTATACTCATTAAGCTATCAACTAACAGATTTAATCCACATTCAGGTTAGTGCATGGAGAGTAATCAGGGACTATACAGCATTGTCGAGACACACCATTTGGACCTCTAAGGCATTTGCATTATGTTTATTCGTCTTTAGCAATGTTATTACTTTCTTTTATTTGGCGTTTTAGTTATTAAGTTTGGAGTTGGAGGCAATGGGATGTTTATGCCTCACTTGATACAAAATATCACTTTGAAATTCTCACAATATATTTAGTTCTTATTTTCTTTTACCTATAGTTATTTGATAAATATTTTTAGCCTTCGTGTTTCATGGTTGATACATGGTTCACGCCCGGTCATGCTCCCGGATTTGGGGTGTGACAGAGAGGGGACAGAAGAAGAGAGGAGAAGGGACCTAGCAATATCCAGAAGGTGACGATGTTTGCGTTCATTGCGTCCATTTTGTGTAGGAGTGTTAAAGCAAGATGATTGATGAACAATGCCAGAGGTAGTTAGAAAATCCGTGAACTCAGTTAGAGAGTATTCCCCACCCAAATCGGAATGAAGGATCTTGATTGTAGTAGGAGACTGAGTCTGGATCACATTAAAGGTGCGAAATATTTTGTAGAAATTAGATTTACGTGCCAGTAAGAAAACCCATGTGAATCTGCTGTAGTCGTCGATGAAAGAAACATAATACTTAGAACCGCCTTTGTGGAAATTGGAGAAGAACCCCACAAGTTAGTATGGACAAGTTGAAAAGGAGAAGTGGAAATAGAAATGCTTCTGTTAAAAGATAAGACGGACATTTTGGCAAACTGACAACCTTTACATTCAGAAATATCCGTTATTGAAACATGACCCAAAAGCCCGAACCAAACTGAAGAGTTCAACCGAGCACTAGATAAATGACATAATCTAGAATGCCATCAATAAAACGGAGAAGACTGTTTATCTAAACAAAAGGAAGACATGGCAGAAGATGCAAGGCAGGTGCAAGCTTTCTAGGACACATAAGTTTCCAACTTTACGCCCGGTCCCAATCTGCTTCTTGGATACCCAATCTTGCACAACACAACTAGTGAAAGAAAAGAAGACATGAAAATCAGAATCAGATAGTTGGCCAATGGAAAGAAGACTTATAGATAACTGAGGAACATAATAGACGTCAAAGAGAGACAACAACGAAGATGAAATAGAACCAATACACACAACATGCATAGGAGCCATTTGCAGTGATGATATTAATAGGGGAAAGGGGAGAGGCACAATGGGTAAGAAGAGACAGGTGACGAGTCATGTGATGAGAGGAACCAGAATCAAAGATCCAGGTAGTGGGTAAAATAATTGTAGTAGAAGAACTATGCAAACCTGACTGAGTATGGGTGGTGGTTAATGCAGAAGCTTGCGGAAGATAACCCTCAGTGGCTGCTACAAAGGCCTAATACTATTGGAATTGCTCATATGTGGGAGAAGGTGACACACCGGTGGGGAGACGTGCTACAAAGGCTGTAGGCAGGCGAGAGAACTGCGGGGAGGGCCGAGAGGAGGAGGAAGCCTGTGAACGAGTGGAATTGCGACCTTTGGACAGTAACAATTTAGGACATGCAACTTTCCAATGTCCCTTCTGATGACAGAACTGCACTCATCCAGGGCCACCCGAGAGGCAGGTTTAGATATGCTAGAAGACCGAGTCAACTGTGATGGTGGAGTGGGTAGGACAGGTGCAAAGGGCACTGCAAAGATTGATTGGTTGGTGGGATAGAAACCCTGGATCGGAGATAGTCTGAAACCGAGTCTCGGCCAATAATTCATTGACAGTTGTGCCAACTGAGGGAAGCGGAGTGCGATGAAGAATAGTGCCACAAATCCCCTCAAAATCCGCACAAAGGGCTATGAGAAACTGTACCAATCGTTGTTCTTCCCTGTAAGTACAATATTTCTTATGGACACTTAAACGCAACAGGTTTGGTAAAGGCCAATCGATCCAATAAACCAGTCATCACGGAATAGAACTCCTGAATACTCATAGTGCCTTAGGTTGTAGCACAGATCTTATGCTCCAGCTAATAGCGTTTTGCAAAGTTGGACTAAAGATATAGCTTGGACAAGTAATCCCAAATTTCTTTTGCAGTGTCGAACTTGCAAAGTGAACACCAATCGATTGGTCCACAGAGTTATTAATCCATGTAATGATCTGAGCATTGTTGGTATGCCACTCAAAGAGTAACTCAGTAAATGTATGAGCCTTAGGATTGCCTGGAATCTTAACATCACCAGAGATGTAGTTCCACAATTTTTTACCGGTAATAAAATGTTTCATAATGGTACCAACCAATTTCACACTGATTGCTTGAAGGGAGTCACCAACCATATCAAAGCAAATAGGAGACAAATGAGAGAAACCAAGGAGTATAGAATATCACCAGAGGCTGTGGGAAGTCACTAGAGGCTATGGGAAGTCACCGGAGGTTATGAGAAGTCACCTGTGTATGACAAATCGTCGGAGAGGGTAGCAACAGTGACTAGATCTAAGGCTGGCAAGTCATCGGAGAAGATTGCCGGAGAGCAACAGTGACTAACGAGGGTAGCCAGAGATGCACCGGCGACTGGCAGATGTTGCCCGAGATGCGACTAGAGGAGGCGATGGCAGTCGGAGGAGGGTTGCTGAGACATTTGATAGTTCAATGTGTATATGTATGTGTATGTATATATAGATAGATAGATAGATACAGAGAGCAAAGAGATGAGACTGAAATCATGAGGGAGAAGGAGAGACAAAAATCATGAGGGAGAAGAAGAGAAGGAAAGACTGATTTTTAGAGCTCTGATACCATATTAGGTTGCGAATACAAAGGAAAAGATACTAATGTTGTCATATTATTCAGAAGGAAGTAATACAATATTAATGAATCACTACCTTATTTATAGATATGAAAAACCTAGTAGTACGCTAGTACAATAGTACAAGTTGTACTACATACTCTCACATCTGGATGCTAGACCAACTTATAGAAAGAGAAGTTAATTTTAATCTTCGGCCAAAGACTCTAGAAATACACAAAGCAACCTCTATGTTCCAAAGGTTCTAATTGTGAATATTTTTATGCTTAGGATCCAGTTTCAGTCATCCAAGTTCACAATGAGCAAATATCAACTTTTTGGTGACTTACGTGATACTTGGTTACATGTAATTTATTAAATGTTTTGCGATTGTTTTGGTACATGATCTATTTGTATTGTAAACTGTGAATTAGAAGAAAATATCCTATTCACATTTATTTCTGCCTAATATCTTAAGACCGTGGAGATATGTTTGAAAGCCTGATTTTTATTTGTCAATACATGATTTCGCTATTATAATTCATTCAAACGAAATCTCGTGCATTAGGAGACATAACAGACTAGTGATGAACGGATATAAGGTTGGAGGTGCAGCCAGGCACCACGGGTATTGGTATCTTACCACCCTTCAATGGGGTCGCTCCCCTTCTGATCGGGAGAAAAGAATTGTTGAGTGATAGTACTTTTTTTAAGTGTATATGAAATGAAATGACTCGTTCTTGTCAGACTAATGACAGATTTAAGATGTTGCTTATTCTACTACTGATGAATTTACATGATGAGAGTATGTCCATGGCCAAACTTGTAACCCTTGTATACATACCTCACACGAGCTTTCGCTTATGAAAACTTTTTGCTTTCTTTCAGGTTAAGATAAATTGGCTCACAGGGTTTGAAGGGTCATGTTTGTGATATCTTTGTAACTTCAAATTTGTACATGTATGCAACTTGTGGCACAGACAATCTGGAGATAATTATATATATGAACTCCATTACTCGCTTGCACTATGCTCTGAATAGAATGGTACGAACAGCCTAGATGACTGTCATCAGCTGGTCATGTAGCCCTATTATAAAGTTGGGACGTGACAACTTGAGATGTGAGAATTGCATGTTTGGATCCTGCCTCCACCTTAACAGATTTCTTTGTCATTTTTTCTTCCCAAAGGAGGGGCCACACTAATGCAGAATTGGAACTAAGCATGTAAAATCTGTAGTATCTTCATGCAGTTTATTAGGGAGTACCTGGAATTCAAGTTGTATAAATCCCCTGGCATGTAGCCTTCAGGTGACACAGACTCTGTTGGTGGTGGTAACCAAACCACAGTGAAACCAAGAGAAGATATTTCTGAAGTTTTTTCTTTGAGCTCCATGTACCATCTTCCGGACTTATGAGACTCCCAGTTAAATCCTTGGCACAGTATTTCAAAACCTGAACCTGTTCCTGAACTTATTTGTGCAGGGATTTTTAGTGCCTCGGATTCTGCAACAGCATCCTCTGAAAAGGTAGGAATAGAGGTTCTAAAGATGCTGTAGGCTTCGGCAGCTAGCTTTTCAATTTCTTGAAGAATGCTTTCTTGAGCTTCTTTTGTTTTTGTTTTTCGAATCTTCTCTGAGGAAATGTCACTAACCAAACTTCTTATTTCGTTGATGATTCCATCAGTATATACATCAGTAGAAACTGCTTGATTTGTCTCTACCAATCTTTGACCTTCAGATTGTGCAGACAATCCACTTGAACTGGATAGGGGTACATAAAAGTCATTTCCCATACAATTCAACCATGTGTTTTCATTTATCTTGAGCACAAAAACGAATCCGATGTATCCTTGGTCCAAGGTAAATGAACTCCAACAACCCAGCCCACCCTCTTTTTGCTGAAAACATGACATGAACAGAGTCCTTAATATGAACATGATAAGAGCATAAAAATAAAAACAGTAGTCATTCTTGACGTGACCAATACTGGCAACTGAGATAAGCTATTCCAAACTTGCCAGTTTACAAGAAGAAACAACAGAAAAAAGCAAGAATATGAGTAGAAGACTAACTTGTATGAATTTTTTGGCTGTCTAGTAACTAGCAATTATATAACTAGTTCCTCGTCCGTTCTATTGGCAGATAGGTAAGGAGAGTAAAACAAAAGCAAGGTTCAAATCTTCTCAAACAGGCAAGACATTAATACCACCAACTTTTGCCCTAGTACGAAACTTTGTAAAAACCCTCTTTATAAATCTATTGCACTTGTAAGGCATTAGATTGCTTAACATGTTTAACCCAACACATATAAATCCAAGCAATGCCTTTCTTTACAAGAAAAGGTGAAGCATTTCTTTTCTTTCCATTTTTTTTTTTTTTTGTAGACAATATCATAGCTTGTGACAGTGTCTTCATCGGAATCACAAAACTTGTCAAAATAAAATGAAAAAAAATTCTTCCAAATGACAAGTTTGGGGTCAACATGAGACACTACATCTTATACTTTTCCTTCACCTGACAATCTTCAGTTCTTAATTGTCTTCTACAGCTCTTAGTTCCTGGCTTCCATTTTTCTTGTGAGCACTATATTATCTTCATCCAATAAGGATCTCATATGATAAATACTTACAAAGTACAACACAAGTTTTTTAAAATTCGAGGACACATATATAAAATATTTATGCATTTCACGTATGAATAAACACAAAAGATAAAGCTCCAATTATAGATAAAATCTATATTACCCTAATCTTTCTCTCCTTCCCCTTTTCTAACGAACTCTTTCCTTTTTTGCAATCTTGACATGATACTTCTCTATGTTTTTTCTTATTCCTCCACCTCTACTCCACCCGTTCCTCATAGCAACATAGGCCCTCTATATTTTTCACTCCATTACATCTTTTGGTGCCCAAATAATTTAAAAATAGATTCACCCTTTTTTTATAAAAAAAAAAATGTTATCTTTTTTCCTCTCCTTTCAAAAAGAAAAAAAAAAAAAAGAAGACATAATGTTCAAAACAATAATACACCATGGGAGCGATAATTTACAAAGGACATGTTGCCAATTCATAATCTATTTTGCCGTGTTGATTAGATTGTTGATTTGATTTGATTAGATATAATATTGTAAGGATATAATTTAGAATTTGATGTAATATGGTAGGAAAGAAATTAAGGATTTCGTTTAGAAATATCATTAGACGATTGATTTGTATTTCCTATTTTAGTTTGTAACTTGTCCTATAAATTCTGTTGAGACTGTAATACGTCTTGTAAAAC
>JABCMJ010009570.1:0-16325 GCA_014822125.1 Arbutus unedo | reverse complement strand
CCAACTTATAGCTCCACCTCCGAGGGTAAACACATACCCCGAGGTAGACTTTCTGGAATCCTTATCTGACATAAAGTCTGAGTTTGTATACCCATAAGGTATTAGACTGTCTGACTGGTATACCAACATATAATTTCTAATCCTTTTTAGGCACTTCAAAATATGTTTTACCGTAGTCCAATGTTCTTGTCCAGGATTAGACTGAAATCTGCTAACCATGTCAACAGCAAAATAGATATCAGGTCTAGTACACAACACAGCATACATGAGGTTTCCTACCACAGAAGCATAAAGAATTGTTCTTATCTTATCTTCTTCTTTTAGTGTTTTAGGACACTAATCTTTTGATAGATAGATTCCATGTCTGAAAGGGAGGAATCCTTTCTTGGAATCATGCATGCCAAAATGAGTAAGAATCATATCGATATAAGTAGCTTGAGATAATCCCAACATCTTTTGTTTGCGATCTCGAATAATCTTGATCCCAAAGATGTGACCAGCTTCTCCCAAGTCCTTCATATCGAATTGGTTGGACAACCACACCTTCACTAAAGATAACACTCTCACATCATTTTCGATGAGCAAGATATCATCTACATATAGTACTAAGAATACCTCTATTTTTCCGTTGCATCTCTTGTACACACACGACTCATTCAGACTTTGATCAAAACCAAAGGACTTGATTGCTTGATCCAAACGAATGTTTCAAGACCTTGATGCTTGCTTAAGTCTATAAATGGACTTCTTAAGCTTGCAAACCATGTGCTCTTGGCCCTTCGCTATGAATCCAATTGGTTGCACCATGTAGATGCATTTATCTATATTGCCATTAAGGAACGCAGTCTTGACATCCATTTGCCAAATCTCGTAATTGAGATGAGCTGCAATGGATAAGAGAATCCGAATGGACTTCAGCATAGCTACTAGCGAAATTTTTTCCTCATAGTCGATCTCTTCTTTCTGAGTAAAACCGTTTGCTACAAGCCTAGCTGTAAAGGTTTTCACCTTCCCGCCCATCCCTCTCTTTTTCTTGTAGATTCTAGACTTGATTAGAGTACATAGACTCCATTTCTGAATTCACAGCCTTTCGCCGAAGTTTCACATTTCTGTCTTGCATTGCTTTGTTGTAGTTACAAGGTTTGACATCCAGTTCCTCAAGGACTCTATCAAATAATTTTTCCAAGAACATGTACCGATCGGGTTAAATAATAACCCTCCTACTACGACGAGGCACCGTTATGTCAATAGTTGTTTCTTGTCGTGTTTCCTCTTGCACTAATGGTGCTGAAGAAGTTTGCATTGGTCTCTCGCGCTTGTGATCCATAACATAGTCCTCCTCTAAGTATTAGGCATTGGTGCTAACAATGACCTTCTGATCCTTAGGACTATAAAATAAACCACCCTTCGTTCCTCTAGGGCACCCTACAAAGAAACAAACTTCTGTTATTGATTCTAACTTATCCACGTTCCCTTTGAGCACATGTGCTGGACTACCCCAAATCCGAACATGTCGTAGCCTAGGTTTGTGCCCAATCCACATTTCTGTGGGAGTAGAAGGTACTAACTTAGATGGTACCAAGTTAAGAATATATGCTATTGTTTCTAATACATGTCCCCAAAATGAAATTGTTAAATCTGATTAACTCATCATAGATCTTACCAGGCCCATAAGAGTCCTATTCCTTCTTTCCGCTACACCATTTTACTGTGGCATTCCAAGTGCAGACAACTGAGATGTTATCCCCTCGTGAGATAAGTAGTCCCTAAACTCTCTTAAAAGGTATTCGGCACCACGATCAGATCGTAGTGTCTTGATACATTTTCCAAGATGCTTCTCCGTTTCCGCCTTATGCTCTTTAAATTTGTTAAAGGCTTCGGATTTATGGTGCATCAAATAAATGTACTCATACCTTGAATAATCATCAATAAAGTTGATGAAATATTCAAAGTCACGTCTTGCTTGAACGTTCATAGGTCCACATAAATCAGATTGAACCAATTCTAACAGCTCTTTAGCTCATACCCTTTGGCTGAGAAGGGCCTTTTGTCATTTTACCTTCTAAACAGGATTCAAAGACTAGAAGTTCCTTTCCTTCCAATGAACTCAATGGTCCATTTTGAACCAGTCTATAAATCCTTTTTAAATTAATATGACCAAGGTGTAAGTGCCAAAGATACATTTGGTTCAATTTAGAAGGTGTTTTTCTCTTACATGATATACTATTTGTATTATTCAATTCATTCAGTTGTAGTATGGGAAAGATAGGATTAATAACATAAAGATCATCCACCACCAATGAATCAGAACATATAAAATGTTTATTAAATTTAATAACCATAGAGTTATTGAAATTAACTAAATAACTGTTTTTAACTAATTTAGAAACTGAAATCAAATTTCTTCTAATAATAGAAACATAAAGACAATCTTTTAATATTAAGATCCTATTACTACCAAAATTAAGACGTAAATCTCCCATTGCAATTGCTGCTACTTTCGTAGCATTGTCCATGCGTAGGTAAACCTCTCCATCACTAAGCTGCCTAGTTTCCCAAAACCCTTGCAACGAATTGCAAATATAATTAGTGGCTCCTATATCTACACACCAAGAATTTGAAGATAACATGACTAAACATGTTTCAACCACTAGTGAATAGGTTTTACCTTGATTGTTCAATTTGTTGAGATAGACCGGACATTACTTCTTCCAGTGCCCTGACTACTTGTAATGAAAACACTTGCCTTAGGCTTTTTCACTCCACCTCGAGGTCCATTATTCACTTGAGAAATTGTAACTTGCTTTTGAGCATTTTTCTGCTTCTTCTTGCCTTTCGGGTTAGAAGCATGACCTTTCTCAAGTATAAACACATTTTTTGGCATTTTCATTATGCCCCTCTGTTGCTTGGAGTTCTTTAAGAAGTTCTGCCAAAGTGTAACAACATTTATTCATATTATAATTCATGCGAAAAATCTTAAAGCACTCCGGCAGCGAATGGTGTGTGAGATCGATCTAGGATTTTTCATCCATTTCAGCTCCAAGGATCTGTAGTTCATTTAGATGGCTCATCATCTTTATAACATGATCCCTTATTGAGCTATTTTCAGCCATTTTTGTGTTAAGCAAGTCCCTCGTAGCAACCTGCCTTGCTGCATGATTCTGTTCCCTAAACATTTCTTTGAGGTTCATCATCATGTCATAGGCAGTGGGCATAGACTGATGCTGATGTTGCAGAACATTTGACATAGATGCCAAAATATAATACCGCGCCATCTCATCAGTCTTAACCCATTTCTTGTAAGGCCGGCCTTCCTCATCAGTTGTCCCCTCATTAGGTTTTTGTGGACATTCCTCACTGAGCACATACTTGTTCTATTCAGTAATCAACACTATATCCAAATTTTTTTTAGTCAATATAATTAGGTCTAGTGAGTTTGTTTTCTTTGAGAATGACATAAAGTAGATTAAAAGAGCTCATTCTTGAATCTGAGAACACATAATAATAATTATGAAGGGCAAATAAAAACTTTTTAGTTTCATTTAAAAAATTGGTTCCCTCTACCAAACTATTTGAAGAAACACATTGGCATCTGTCACACTGTGAAAAGTATGTCTTCGATGGGAGGTCCACTACTTTTCATCATTTGTGCAGATAGGCCTATTGCTTTTGATTTTGACCATCTAGACAAAAAAAAAAAAAAAACTATTGTCCAGCAAAATTAAATAGCCAACTCAACTTTGGTCCTACAAATAATAGCAGTGATTTAGATAGAGAGGATACTATTATTTATAACTAAGTGTACACCATCACCTCATACTAAATTAATTATTCTGCAATGAATCATTTTAGATAGAGACACGATTCACATAATAATTAAGTTAAAGCTATCCAATTGAAGCTTATACAGATGATTCCACAATTAATTTTGTCCGATGAGGAGGAAAGTTCAAAACCAACACACAAAATTAATCTTATCATCTACAAACTAGTGATGGAGACCATGAGATTTGTATGTGACAAACTCTCTCTCCCACTTAGTTATTTATAAATATTTGTTTTCATGAGGGTTATAAAAAAATTTGTATGTGAGTGATCTAGATATAGGTCAATATTTCATGTTGTCCAAAATTATAAGATAATTGTAATTAAACAAGGAAATAATATCAATTACATATCAATAAGGAAACACAAACATAATAGGAATCTCAACTATTATGGTCAAATTCTCAGTTTCCAAAACAACCTTGATTTTTGCCGTCGACTTGTCCCTCAAAGTGAAGATAATACCCTATTAGCTCGCAGGTTCGGGAGTCGCCGGCAGGGTCGAGGGGCAGCACCCCTCGAAGCTACGCACTATTTTTTCAACAGAAACACATCGATCCCACCAAAGTCACTGATTTTTTCGATCATTAGAACCTGTTTTATTACATATTAATTCTATACTTCCAAATAGGAGTTCACAAGGCTACATTAATTGTAAATAGGCATTGTAAATAAACTAAAATCGTTATATCAAAACCCTACGCCTCCATATTTTAGGAGTTAACATGCTACAGATTAATATTACAAAATCCCAAAACTGGTAATAAAAAAAATATAACCACGCATAAAAATAGTGTGGAATCCAATCACACAATCATACATGCATGACTATAATAGTGGGATAGGAGAAACTGCAAAACAGATGTTAGCACAATAATACTACGTTCTATTGTTACGTGGACAACATGGTTTGTATAAATCACATGCGTTATCACAGCCGGCTCTGATACCACTATTAGAGATCGATTCCCTAGACCCAATGATGAACGCGTATAGATTATACAACAAAAAATTATGAAATCCTACTAGACGAAATTAGGGTTCATACCTTCGAGATCTGTCTAATTTGATCTCAGCTATCTTCAGAGTTTGATCTTGATTGAACTTTGAGCAGGGCTAGAATAATCTTACTCAACTGATCTCGAGATCTTCTACCGTGATCCTATTACACCTTGATCACGTACTGAGAGTGGGCTAAAAAATGTGATCTCTTTGCCTTCACAGAAATTCTCTTAATATTTTGAGTATCAAGTTGTGTCTGACCTAGAAGGCATAGCGATGTATATATAAGCAATGATAGGGACCCCTAGAAGAAATATGGGCTGGGCTTCCTATATAATTCGAGATTCCTAGTCTAGCTTGGATTAATTCCGAATTATATAAATTATAATTCATACCGCTACAGAATTATAATTGTATTTTTCTCCCATATCTCAAAATTATATTTTGAGCTCCATGTTATTAAATTCTTATTTATCTCCCTTTGAGCTCCATGTTATTAAATTCTTATTTATCTCCCCATGTTAAAATTATAGATATCCATTGATTAAAATAAATTACTGACAATTTTTTTAATCAACATCTATCAAAATTTCTTGAGACCTTCCACTTAACTTATTCGTTATGTCGGATACTAATATCCACTTGCAGGATTTGACGTAATTAAAACTTATAAGCTTCCTCAAGAGGATATCATCAATCTCTAAAAAATGACGTGGATTCCATTAATAATTAATAGTTGTCATACATTTAATATTGTGACCCAACTCATCAAACTATTAGCCCATAAGGTCTCACTCTATAATGAATCAAAGTCAATAACATTAAATGTACACATCGATTAATTATCTTCATATGAAGAGTGCAAGCATACGTAATAACCATGAGGTGTAAATTGCATTATATTGTCATTATAAATACAATTACCTCAAAGTAATCTTGTTCAATAGACACAAAATGTACTAACATGGTGAGTTAAAACTATACCATTTTCTATAGTCAAGATTGGCCTACTGAAATACTGTGTTACAATCTTACTAGTAGTGTGTCCAATTCCACCTAAGATTGTGAACCAAAGACTTATAATCTACAAGAACCGATAATCTAATCCTTTGTGTGTAAGTCAAATTCTACACAGCAGATTATGTACTGTGTAGAATAAAAGACACTCATGCATAATTTGATATGATAGAATACAAACATTGTCATAAAGATTGTCATCAAGAAAGGGAATAATTGTTTAATAAATTCAAGCAAAAATTAATCTATTACATAAAGTCATGGTTTTAGTATGAAACCCTAACAAGGAGTTTTGTCAAGTTTTTATTCTTCTTGTATTGCGTGCTCAGGAGTAGTTGTTTCTGTGATTGCTAGGATGTCCTGATCTTGATTGTGTGAAAATTCAGCTATAAAATCTACCAAGATTTGTCCTTTGATTGCCATTCTTGGAAGGTAGCGAATATCATATTTGTCATGCTCTACTGACCATGGTGCTATCCTTCCTAATAATTTTGTTTTGTTTGTCAAGATAGTACCAAACGGGTGCTTGGTGGGTACTTCTATCATGTAGCAAGAAAGTAGTGTTGCAACTTCCTAATAGCTACCACCAGTGCCAGGAATAGCTTTTCCAAGGGTAGATATCTTGTTTCGGAGTTTAGAAGAGTCTTGCTTATGTAGTAGATAAGAGTCTGATTAGTTGCACCATCCTTGATTAACATTGCACTCATTGTGTCTTCGAATATAGCAAGTAGTGTTTCAGAAGGCCTCTGTTCTCAGGAGTCGTGATTAGAAGTGGTGTTGACAGATATGCCTTAATTTCCTAGAACGTCTTATCACATTCCTCCCCCAAAATGTTCATGGATTGCTTCCTCAACAATTAGAAGAATGGTCTGCAGCAATCTGATGGTCGACCTATAAACCTGTTAAGTGCTGCTACCATCCCAGTTAGTTTTTGTACTTCTTTGATAGTCTTAAGGCTTTCAAGGTTCTGAAGTGCCACGATCTGGTCAAAGTTGGCCTCTATACCCCTGCGGGTGACGAAATGTCTGAGAAACATTTTTTAGCTAACACTAAAGGCACACTTCGAGGTGTTCAGTTTGAGTTTGAACTCTTGCAGGATTTGAAAGGTTTTACATAGGTTGATAATGTGGGTCTCGACCTCCTCAGATTTGACCACCATATCATCTATGTAAACTTCCATGCTCTTCCTGAGCAGGCCTTTTAACATCAGCGTGGCTAGCCTTTGATAAGTGGCTCTTGCCTTCTCGGTGTGATGAAGGAAGTCTTTTCCTGATCGGTTTCAAACATGGCTATCTGATGGTACCCCTAATATGCATCAAGAAAACTCATGTGTTTGTGCCCAATTATTGCATCCACCAACTAATCAAGTTTTGGGAGTGGAAAGTTGTCCTTCGGGCAAGCCTTGTTGAGATTAGTGAAATCGACACACACTCTCCACTTTCCATCTTTCTTTTTACCACTACCATGTTTGATAGCCACTCTGGGTAATAAACGTCTCATATAGCCCAGACTTCTAGTAGTTGATCAGCTTGTTCAATTATTGCCTTTGTGTGTTGAAATGTCGACCTTTTTCTTTTTTGCATTACAGGCTTATGCACTAGGTCAACGTTCAAGTGATGAAAGATAATGTCCGAATCCACCCTTCGCATCTCCTGGGGCATCCATACAAACACATCTATGAGATCCTTGAGTACCCGAACAAGAGTTTCTCTACCAATGAAAACACACTTGGCATTTCCTCTCTCTCTCTCTCTAAAATAGTTCCTCTATCTCTCTAAAATTCACTTTAAACTTCTTTCACCATTTCCAAATTCCTTCTACACATTGCTGGCCTCTATCATGCTTGATGTATAATCAAGGTTAAATCATAGATTGAAGCTCGGGGAACCATTCGAAGCTAGGGCTTTCCATTTTTCACCAAATCACTCGATCCGAAGCTTGAGGTAGGGATATTTCACCTCTATTATGTGTTTATAGTATATTTTGGTTAATTTTATTATGTTATTGGTTGAATTTGGTCGAAAAAACGAATCTGCGTTTTTTTTCTGAAATAACCAAAGTAGCTCAAGTCACTTTGAAGTAGCTTGAGCAACTTGTTGGGCGACTTACCAACGACTTCTGCTATCCAAATGTGTATCTAGCGACTTTATGTTCACTCCAGTGACTTGTTGGGCGACTTTGACTGATGATTTTCACCTTGTTTTGAGATTATGGACTAGTTGACTTTGGTTATGGACCATGGTTATATATAGATGATAATTCTACTGCCTTGGACATTTATTTGACGAATTACGTGTGCTTACGGAATTACTCTTATGTGATTTGAACGCAATGAACTAAATTGTTGAATTGGGAATTATGACATCGTATTGACATAGTGCGACGGCTAGCCTTCAATGGGAGACGTGCTAGATATGATATGTCTTGCTTCCATTCGAAAATGTGCTAGTAGATTACAACATTGTCTAGCCACCGTTGGGTGATATGCTAGTCGAAAACATGAATTGAGAATTAACTTGTGAATTGCATATTGGTTATGTAAGTGACATGGCGTGATTGCATTATAGATATTGTGAAAGGGATTAATGATATATGGATTTGCTGTTTTACGCATGGTATTATAAATTGTTCATGAGGCATGCCATACCATTGCATATTCATGTAATATTGGCGTAAACATTTCTACTGGGCATTGTGGCTCATCCTTTTATTTTTTAGGTATCGCTCCAGGGTCTTGACATGGATTGCATGGAATTCATGATGATGCATATTTTTGGAGAAATCTCATTGTAAGAGTTACATAATATCTTTAGGGTTCATTTTTTAAAGACATAAATTAATTCCTCTTTTGTTTTTCTTTTATATTAACAAGCAAACAGTATTGTATCTGCTTTAACTTGTTATTTTGGGCTACTTGGACCGAGAGAGCCCCTTCCGAATTGAAATCCCCTTGAACAAACTTGTATTAATGACTTAAGGAAACTATGATTTGGGTTAATTATTGAGATATTGTAAGGTTTTATTATAAATGTGATTCTTTATCTTGTTTGAGAACGAGGGCGTGACACTTGGGGTGTTCCAGTTGAGGCTTGCCCTTCTCGAGCAATATGGGGTGATGATTGTCGCCGGTGGTTGCCTTCCTTGTGGCCGATTTTCCCTCCTAGGGCCCCGATCATGCCAATCATCCTACAGGGCCTGCACTATTTTTGATTGTCTATCCCGTTCTGTGTCCACAGGACATGGTTGGTCCCTCTCTCATCGTAGGGTGTTGTTTTCTCTTTCTATTCTGTGTAGATAGCGCCTCATTTCTTTTAGCTCGTGATCTTTACTCCGCACCCTTTTTAGATCATTATCCCCTTTATCTTCTTCAGTCTTTGAGCATGACCTGTTGCGGGATTGGGATCTTCTCCCTTTGTCGGATGGGTCTCATTGCTTGCATTCTAGTGTAGGTGAGCTGGTGGTGGTGGAGGAGGCAGATCCACTTGTGAAGGTTCTTGAACCTATTCTCTAGGTACGTTTCCCATGAGCACTAGGGGAGGAATCTTTGGAATATCCTTTCTTAAATCTTTCAGCTTAGGAGGCACTGGGAAAGGAGGTCTTGACTTCTCTTTCCCAGTGTTTCCCTTTGGCATCTCCTTAGATGATGTTCCTACCATGAGACCTTACTTTTTTCACAGACGGTGCCAATTGAAGATGGGGTGATTTTCTCAGTGAAATGGAAAATTATGACCTCACTTATTCAACAGGAATTGTGCGTTCTCTCTCTTACAACCTATGACCTCTAAGACAAAAACTCATTAAAGAACCCCCCTGCTGCTATGGCGGGAAGACACTCCTATGATTAAATTAGACAAAACTCACAAGAGTATATATAAATCAAGCTAATATTCTCTATTAGCGTTTGAGGTAGTATGTACTTTTCATCATGGATTTGGACCTTTATTTATAGACTTTGTGACTCAATCTTCGTAATTATCTTAGGAGTGATTATGATCATAACTAAAGTAAGATTGTCTTTTGATTGGCCACTAATAAGATAAAACCGATATGAATTCCTCCTGTGTATTATCTGCTACCATTATAGTTTCATTCAATTAACAACTTCACATTATAAGTTGAATTGGCCTAGGGTTTGTCATCCATATCTAATTAGAACCTTATTCTGACCTATTCAGAGTTATTTTTTCAGTTGTCGTGAACCATATGCAATTACCTTGCCATTTGCAACAACACACATCCCAATCCATGTTTGGAGACATCATAGTCGACCACGTATCCCACATTATGTTTCGTAATGGTGAGTATCAGTGCGTTGGTCAACTTGTCCTTCAGCTCCTGAAAAGACTTCTCACAGACTTTGTTCAATTCAAACTTGATTATTTGTTTAGTCAATCGTGTCATCAGTTTAGCCAATGTCAAAAAATTCAGAATGAATCGTCTATAATATCCTCCTAGTCTCAATAAACTCCAAAACTCCGAATCTTGAATAATTTAGTCATCCTCTTCCAATCTCTGATAGCCTCAATCTTACTATCATCCATAAAGATTCCTTTCTCTCACACCACATGTCCCAAAAGATTCACTTTTCTCATCCAAAACTTGCACATGTTGGCTTTGGCATACAACTGTTTGTGGCATAGAATTAAAGTAAAATCCTCAAATGTTGCTCGTGGGCTTCCTTTGATGCCAAGTAATCAAAGTATCATTGATGAATACCACAACGAATTGATCCAAATCTGGCAAGAAAATCATTTTCATCAAAGACATGACGACTGCCGGTGCGTTTGTCAAACCAAAAGCATCACTACAAACTCACAGTGGCCATAAGAAGTTTGAAATGCTGTCTTAGGTATATCTGATTCTTTGACTCGCAACTGATGATACCCAGATCTTATATCAATCTTGGAGAAACTAGTGGCTCCTTGGAGTTGATCAAACAAATCATCAATCCTCAAAAGTGGGTAGTGGTTCCTTGAATGTCACATGATTAAGCTGGCAGTAGTAGATACAAAGTCCGAGTGTTCTTTCCTTCTTTTTAACAAACAATGCTGGTCCTCCTTAAGGTGATGTACTCGGTCGAATGAATTTTTTGCCCATCCTGCAACTGTGTCTTCCATTCTCTGAGTTTAGCTGGTGCGATTCTGTAAGGGGCTATGGAAATTCGTGCAGTCCCTAGTACAAGCTCAATGGTGAAGTCCAACTCTCTCGATCGTGGTAATCTTGATAGTTCCTCGGGAAAAACATTAGCATACTCGCATACAACACGTGGTAGTCCTAACTCTGTATGATCAGCCTCATTCATCATCAGGCTCACTAGCCATGTTGATAGATTGTCGTGCCATCTTGATCATGCCTTTAGCAATGATGAAGGTTCATTCCTATCCCCCTTAAATCTAAAACAAGTTCCATCTGAGTAGGCGGTTACCGTCTTCTAATGGTGGCTGATTACTACTCGGTGGCAGATAGCTAATCCATGGCCAAGATAACGGCAAAGTCGGTCGTGTCAATAACTCGTGGATCACACGTCAAACGTAGTCCAAAAATCTCTATCTCGCACTCACGACAAGCTAAACCCACTGACACCGCACTACCCAAAGGTGACGTAACACTAAACACAGTCTCAGGCGGTGCAGGTTCCAATCCCAAAGTGTCAACGGATGAAGTAGATATATAAAGGAGTGCAATGCACTAGGATCGAATAATGCCTTGGTGCATGAGTTGAAAAGAATCAGCGCTCACAAGGGCAATCTTCACATACACCATGGTGCTTGGTGCATGCCACTGGAATCCCTTTGAGGTGCTCTAGCAAACAACATCCCTATGCACTCTAGTAGGCTCAAGTGTTAGGGGGTGCTCAACCTCACTATTTGGCTCCTACTCCCGGGGCTCCTGTCCGTTAGCATCCATTTCATCAGCCACAACTGGCTCCTTAGCATGTCCTATGATAAAATCCTAAAAGTCATCATCCTCGTCATTCTCGTTTGGGTCCTCCTTCTCATCGTCCACCTTGTCATTGGCGTCATCCTTAGCATGCCAGCCTAACTGCAGTAGGTCGTCCTATGATGGGGGTAAAGGTACCATGATCTCCGATGGTGGCGCATGAATAGGTGCGAGATCGTTTGATAACTCATCCTTGAAAAAGTCAAGAAGGTAATGCTCCACTGGCTCAAAATTTGAATTGGACGACATCTACAAAGAGATATGATTATATGCATTAGACTTACGATATATGATGTCGAATAAGAATAATAATGTTAGGGATCAATTTCCAAGACCCAGTGATGAACGTGTACAATTTATACAACAAAAAAAATATGAAACCCTAATAGGAGGAATTAGGGTTCATACCTTTGAGATCTGTCTGGCTTGATCTCAATTATTTTTACAGTTTGATCCTGATCGAACTTTGAGCAGGGCGAGAATAATCTTGCTTGACTGACCTCGAGATCTTCTAACGTAATTCTATTGCACCTTGATCACGTATGAGGGTGGGCTAAAAATCGTGATCTCTTTACCTTCACAGAACCTCTCAATATCAAGTTGTGTTTGACGTAAAAGGTATAGCGGTGTATATATAGGTAACAATATGGACCCCTAGAAGAAGTATGGGCTGAGCTTCCTATATAATTCGGGTTTCGTAGTCCAGCCCGGATTAATTATGAATTATATAAATTATAATTCTACCACTACAGAATTATAATTGCATTCCCCTCCCATATCTCAAAATTATATTTTGAGCTCCATATTATTAAATGTTTATTTATCTCCCCAAGTTAAGATTACAGACACCCGTTGATTAAAATAAATTACTCACAGTGTATTTAATTAACATCTATAAAATTCTTTGAAATCTTCCACTTAACTTATTCATTATGTCGGATACTAATATCTACCGATAGGGTTTGACATAATCGAAACTTATAAACTTCCTCAAGAGGATATCATCAATCCCTATAAAGGGACATGACTTTCATTAATAATTAATAATTGTCATACACTTAATATTGTGACACAACTCATCGAGATTGTTGGCCCACAAGGCATCACTCTATAATGAATCAAAGTCAACAACATTAAATGTACACCTCGATTAATTATGTTTGGATTAGTAGTACAAACTTACATAATAACCATGAGATCTAAATTGCATTATATTGTCAGTATAAATATAATTATCTCAAAGTGGTCTTGTTCAATACACACAAAGTGTACTAACGCAGTCAGTTAAAACTATACCATTTTTCATAGTCAAGATTTACCTACTGAAACATTGTGTTACAGTCCTACTAGTGGTATGCCTAATTCCACCTAAGACTGTGAACCAAAGACTTATATTCTATAAGAACTGATAATCTGATCATTTATGTGTAAGTCAAACTCTACACACCAGATTATCTACTATGTAGAATAATTGTTTAATAAATTCAAATAAAAATTAATCTATTACATAAAGTCATGGTTTTTAGTATAAAACCCTAAAAAATAACTACCTAGAAAATACGACACTCATGACGTGGTATACCCAATTCTACCCTAGGCCTCAAGTTAAAGGAGCATAGAGATTTGATACTACTCTGTAACATCCCAAATTCTCAGAAACATTAAATAAAATATTTAACAATAAAAACTACTTTTTCATTCCCCAAAATAAGTTTCGATCACATATCTAAAAATGAAAATAGAAAAATTAAAAAGGAGCTTGACAATATCTAGGTGCACCACGATGCTATGGCGTCCTCCTTAAAAGTATTTTGATCAACAGCTGGATAAGAGGGCTCGACTATGTCATCACTGACACTTGGCATGAAAGGCCAGGGGCAAGAAAAAATTGCACCATGAGCGATAAAGCTCAGTAATATAAACCTACCCGTAATTCAATTTATGCCATATAACCTATGATGTATGAACAGGTTAAAAGCAATGATACAACAATAAGCGGAAGCAATAACAATAGCAAATGATCAAAGTATGAAATGCGCAATGTAAGTCAAAGTTAACTTTCTAGACTCACTCTAGATCTCGACACGTGTCTAACCAGGCGTTGTAAGTGTCTAAAGTCCATTCTCAAATGCAAGTTTAGGTCAACACCCGTACAGCTCGTGAGTCAAAATCATTTCCAAAATAGTGTCATGATATTCTTGATCGACATGGTCTTGACCCCTAAGCTGAACTTTATCTCCAATGCATACGTACCCAAACATTGGCACATGTATCTCATATTTCCAACCATTATGCTCCTGCACGCTATGCCTCCCATGTGTCGTGCCTCGATATAAAAATCCTAACTCCGTTATCAACTATGGTTTTATTTTCAAAAGACATGACACGACTAATAAACATAACCGGCTCAAGATATAACTTGGCTTTATACATGAGACATGACAGACTCGGCTCCAAGACGTAGCCTAGTGGTATGAGACAATAGTTCGGCTAAAATTCATATATTGGCTAAAGACATCTTAACACAATCTCCCCGTAAAGTAATAACACATCTTAGTGTAAAACGCACATGAGTGACCATGCTCAAAGTTACATGACGTGTACTTTGACCTTCATTTCTAAGTTGGAGACATGATTCGAAAAACAACTAGGTTATCAAGGTGGCATAAGAATATCATGTTTCATGATGTTAATTGATGCATAGAAACCATATAAGCATATAAGCATAAGCGTGGATTATAAATATGATTAAGAAAGACGATATATCATAGTGCATGTCATGAAGTATAAAGCATAAGTTATAAAGCATAATGTATACCATCTGGTTGATAGATGGGTCATCCAGATGGTAGATGGATGATCATAGGTATCCAGTTGAGTATGGTATCGAGGTTGAAAAGTCCAAAGTCTATATTGCAGTATTGACAATATGGTTAGAATAGACATGTCTTGGTTTCATAGTTAATTTGGTCTTATGTTTGTATTATGCTGAAAAACCTGACTGTCGAAAAAATGACTAAAGATAGAAAAGTGAATTTTTAAAATTTTGATTTAGCAGATGAAAAGTCCCGAAAATGATTTCTTGGATTTTTCTA
The DNA here is from genome assembly GCA_014822125.1 of Arbutus unedo. Taxonomy (NCBI): domain Eukaryota; kingdom Viridiplantae; phylum Streptophyta; class Magnoliopsida; order Ericales; family Ericaceae; genus Arbutus; species Arbutus unedo. The sequence goes on along the minus strand of JABCMJ010009570.1, from coordinate 1,446 downwards.
AGAACAATGGTTGATACTCCCTTTGTCCATATGTATAAGGCTTGAGTGAGTTTCGAGTCGTTCTATGGAAAGAAAAAATATAGTTTTTCACTTTTGTACTAAAATGGAGAGGAGGAGGAGGGGGGGGGGGGGGGGGGGGGGGTCTACTAATGCTATTGTTTCTAAATGGGGTACTTTATTATTTTTATTAAATAAAATTAAAGTAAAGAAATCTAGAAAGAGAATCACAAGTTCATGTACTTGTCCATCCCTTCCAATATTCGGATGGAACCAAAGGCATCCAGATAGTATATTAAAGGTCAGAACGTAATTGAGCCAGAGGGCATATTCATTTGGATGGAAAAAAATGTCATCCAAATGGGATGAGGGCTCATCCAGATGAACTTAAGGCTTCACAAAACAAAAATTGTATGTAGTGGTCAAAGTCATCCAGATGGGAGGTTAGGTCATCCGAATGAGTTATGGTTTTCCTAGTTCAAAATTTACACATAGAGGGATTTCATCCAGATGAGGATTATCTTCTCCAAATTGCAGAACTGGATTTTATTTTGATTGAGCTTTGTGAAGCTCTAAGATGGATCAATAACATAAATTGAAGATAGGAAAAAGTTCATTTACCTTGAATTGGATTGGAATGGCTTGAATTAGATGAATAAGCTCAAATTTGATTTCTTCTCGCTCTCTCTCTGTCCCTCTCTCTCTAGTAGATTGATTTTTCTCACTCTCTCCTCACTGACCGAATTCTGAGATTGTGATGCCATTTGAAGTGGAAGAAGCCATATTTATAGATGGGAGGTGGACTGAAGAAGTGGCCATAATAATCTAACATTGAAATTCCTATGTGAGCTTCAATGGTGGTTTGAAAGAAACCCACGAAACCTATGGAGGTTTGGAGGAAGAAGATCGAGGATTTAGAAAACAAACCATGGCCTAAGGAGGTTTAAGGATAAGTGGGTAGCAAGGGTTGAAGCTCCATTAGGGAGAAGAAGATTTCTCAAGCTCTTCTTCCATGTGCAAAGTGGATTCGAAGTGGTACACCATGTGCAAATCTGACCATGGATATACATTGATTGATGGATTTCTAATGTATAGGGGATGAGGAAGAAGGGAAAATTGATCAAGTGTGAAGAAGACCATGGGATAGGTCGTGTTAAGAGTCATGGGTCAAACCAAAAGAGTTTTAGATCTTGGGTTTGGGTCTTAGGCCAAGGTTAGGTTGAATTGGGCTTGGGCTCACAAGGCACTCACACACAAAAATTACCAAGATGTGTTTATTCAAGCTGAAATGTAAAACGCATAAAATTAAATTATGAAATCACATAATTAAATTATTAAACAAAATTTTCTGAAATTTAATTAAATTCATTAAATTTCTTTTTTTATTGAATTTAACAATTTTTGTCTTTACAATTACTACAACAAAATTGGTTTATAATAACGAAATAA
>JABCMJ010009569.1:0-17263 GCA_014822125.1 Arbutus unedo | reverse complement strand
TACCTCAAAGTGGTCCTGTTCAATACACACAAAGAGTACTAACATAGTGAGTTAAAATTATACCATTTTCTGTAGTCAAGATAGACTTATTGAAACACTGTGTTACAGTTTTACTGGTGGTGTGTCCAATTCCACCTAAGACTGTGAACTAAAAACTTATATTCTACAAGAACTGATTATCTGATCTTCTGTGTAAGCCAAACTCTACATACCAGATTATTTACTATTTGGAATAAGAGACATCTATGCACAATATGATATGATATAATACAAACATTGACTATAAATATTCTCATCAAGAAAAGGAATAACTGTTTAAACAAATATTATTTTATTACATAAAGTTATTGCTTTTGGTATAAAACTCTAACAATTCTACCCTCAAGTGTTATGAATTATACAGCCCATAATTTTCTATACCTACCTCAAATATTGTACTTACAAAGGTTATATGCCAGAAGTATCTTTTATTTAGTATGTTGATTGAAAGTTTGCTTTTCCCAGTAAATAGTGCCTTCAAATATTCATAATGAGCATCATTGGGAACATTTGCTATCATTGATTGGTGTTACTTGTGAATTTAGGAGACTGCTAATATCAGTAGTCACTAACCAGTGTACCCTTGAGCTCTTAATTGCCCCTAGTAGATGGAGAGATTGGCCATCAGGATTAGTTGCTGCATTGGGCTGGATATTGAGTTATAAAGAAATAAATATTGTACGTTTGAGCTGCTACAGTGTTGTGCCTTTTTGTTAAAATGCCTTATTTAAGGTGGGGCTGGTATGCTTTTCTGACTGGATGGATGAATTTCAAGAGGCGATGTTTCAGTTTTCGTTGGTATAATCAAAGTTTTCAGAGGCAAAAGCGCAAGGCGTTTGATCTCTCACGCCTTTGGATTTTTTATTTTTGTATTCATTAAAAAATAAAATTAATTAAGAGTACGATATAAAAGTCCTAAAAATAAGAAAATAGTAAGTAAAATTCACAAAAAAGCATGTAAAGGCATAAAAACATGGTCTATTAATAGATCCAACCTTTGAAAGCACTCCAACTCCAAGCCTATAAATAAAAACCATGCAACAAATTTCAATGACTTCAACCCCTAAAATAACTTAAGTTCTAAAAAAGAAAAAAAATGTACTCTTCTCTCTCTGAATTATGCGGCAACCCCTCGTCTTCACCCCAACAATAATGTATAATGAATGGAACTTGCCAGCAGAAAGCCCCCCAAAAAAGAAACCGACGCTTTTGAAGTGTTCACCTTTGTAATCCTTAGTCGTCTGGGTGAAAAAGACGTGAAAAGCATATGCCCTACACCTTGGTTGTCTAGGCAAACATGTTTGTGGTTTTCCGCTAAAAAATGAACGCCCAGGGGCATTTTTGCTTCACCTTGCCTCAATGTGAGCCTCAAGGTGCTCCCAAAAATGCCTTTCAAAACATTTGGTATTATTCATTTTTTGTGCACGTAACATATAAGTTTGTATCAGACTGCTGTTTCATACTTATGCAGTAAGTCAGTGCAAAATTAGATACACATTCATTGTTTTGGTTATGATTTACCATTGATGTTGTAAACTTTAGAATTGTAGACCGGCGAAAACAATTATTAGATGAGATAAAAGAGGTTCGCCGTACCCGAGCTTTGCAACGTGCTTCTCGCAAGAGGCATGGAGGTGAAAATGGTCAATGCATGGCTACAGTTGCTGTTGTTGGGTACACAAATGCTGTAGGTGGTAAAAATGAAATTACATACTTCTTATAATCTGCCATACAAATGACCTTATGTAGGTTTGGTTGCCCACTTCTTGTCCTGTTATTTTTCAGGGGAAATCAACATTAGTTAGTGCTCTCTCAGATAGTGATTTATATAGTGACGACCGGTAAGTAGCAACCTTCAACTAGCAGTTTGAATTTTTATTTGATATCTTAAAGACTTAGTCCTCTCTCTCTACATGCTTTTTATTGTTCCAATCAAACATCTTTGTTTCTTTCTAGCTAACCATTACACAGAGATTGAACTTCTACATTGCAGATTGTTTGCAACTGTTGATCCAAAATTAAGAGGTGTTGTTCTCCCATCGGGGTAATACTATCAGTGTTGAGGTCTAGCTTCTGCGTTTAAAATATCAAGAGATGACCACCTTTTCAGTTACATAGTGTGTTGACGGTGAGTAAAACATTCCCTAGTTGTCTAATTTAAGTGCTTAATGTTCAGGAGAAAAGTGTTCGTCAGTGATACAGTGGGGTTTATATCAGATTTGCCTGTACAGGTAACTATAAAGTTTATGCTACTTCGATCTTTCAGCAGTTAAAACTTTGCAGTTAATCAGTGTTCATAATATACTAGTTGGTGGAAGCATTTCATGCAACCTTGGAAGAAGTGGTGGAAGCTGATCTCCTTGTGGTATGAATTGGCTGTCTTAATTATTATGCACGTTGGAAAACTGGTCTCTATATGTATATTTTGGGAACACATCATTTTTCTTGCTCAAGCAATTGTTTTGGAACTTGAATTTTATGTTGCATTCTACCGATTGGCTTTCCTATATTTCACAAGCAATAACCTTGATCGCCCTTCATCTCAGTCGAACCCACCATGGTGGAAATGTTCTATGAAAACGAAATAAGTTGAAAGGGATTTGATTCTTGTCCATACATGTGATATTTAACTTTCAGGCAAAATCAGAGAAAATACCTGTGATATTTTGTTGTCTTCCATTTGTGTGAATTCTTTTCACACTCGTTGCTGTCATCTGGTAGAATATGCAGGAACTAGCAACCAAACAGGTTTCAGTGCAAGTTATGATAGTTTTACTCCTTACCGTTTGTAGCATGTGTTGGACTCCAGTGCACCCAATATTGATGAGCATCGGGAAACCGTAGTGCAAGTTCTTAAGCAGATAGGAGTCTCTGAGGAGAAGCTTCAGAAAATGATTGAAGTTTGGAATAAGGTACCTTTCTGACTATCCATCGCACCCTCTGTCGTGCGGGGAAAAAATCTGAAGCAGAGCAAAATTGTTGCCTCTTCTAAAATATAATTATATGTTAACCAGATTGATCTACAAGAAGAGATGGGTGCTGATAAATTTCTAGATGAGGGTGAAGATGATGACATCAGCAGTTTCTCGGGTGCGGAAGACGATGGTGATTGTGGTGAAAATAATGATGACAGACCATCATTTGGAGATCAAGATGAAATCACATATGACCAACAAAGCGATTGCTCTGATGGGTGGCTCTTATCAGGTGATGAGCAAGAGACGTTATTTGAGATGGGATGGCAAACTCCAAATGACCAACAAAGTATATTGTCTGAAGACTCGAGGAAGATTGGAAAAAATTTGCAATACCAAACTCAATGTGTTCCACATGTCAAAACATCAGCTGTAACTGGAGCTGGCTTGAAAGAGTTGCTGTCACTCATTGATAATAAGCTGAAGTCTCAGAATGTAGTGGAGAGGAATGTAATTGACCGTAAATGGAGGCCCCCTCGTACTGGAGATTCTGTCATCGCAGTTGAACAGTAGCATGCACTGTAGCATCTCATTGGTTAGTTTTACTTCTCTTTCATTCGTTGCTTTCGTATACCAAGGCATATGACAAGAATAATCAGCAATGCAAAGTGGCTCTCTGCCTTGGTCTCAACTCTGTTTCCATGGGGTGCCTGCTCAGGATTTTGAACAAGAGTTTGAAGGGTGCGTCAAACTTGTTGTGAAGCGGGCGTTTTAGATCGCTATTAGAAGTTCTGTATGCAGAATCACATGGAGATCTTTCCTTTTCTCGTCTTTCCCTATTTTATGAGTCGAATGAAGTGGAGAGTTTGAATGAAAGTACTGTTTTTGGTTTTTGGTTTTTGGCTTTTGGGATTTGTTTTTTGTTCCTATTTGTGGACTAATCATTTATAGCTTTGTACATGAGCGTAATGAAGCTCTGGATGCCAAGACAATTTTTCATCTCAATGTTAGTTTTATTCCTTGCAAGGCATAAACTTTGTTGATTTTAGCAATTTCAACATGGAAATTATGGGAAGGAACTTGATTCCAGAATCTGATAAGACTGTTAAATATTAGGAGTTTGGATTTCAGTTATTGAATCACATTAGAATTCTTATCTTCTAAAATTTATCTAATGATAAAAAATGTATCAGAGAGTCGTTGCAATTACTTTGGATTTGAGGGACTGAAACAGCTATCCTTTGGACACAATAATCAAAGTCTAATGCAACCTAATATCTGTTGATAGCTTGGTGATGTGTTGCACTAGTATTATACGTTAGGTCCACCATAAAACCATGGAACACAATTAATGGGTTTGGATAAAACAAAATGAATAATCGTATAAAACATAATAACTATCCAGAAATTTCGTCCAAATGATGCGAAAAATCACGTTTGACAGGTCCTTCCAAAAATTTCCAAAAATATACGGGACTTAAGTATAATTTTTAAAAATTATAAAAAAACCTATATTTTGACGCCTTTCTATTTAAAAAAAAAATTTCAACCACATCAAATGTCGAATCTAATTTTGCCCGAGTATTAGTGTCAATTATTGGAGTCAGTCTTGTTCACCCGACGGTGAACAAATTCTACCGTGTGGGGTCATTTCGATATCTTATTTCGATGATCAAAATCGTCTATTTTGTTCTAATTATTTTTTTTAGTTATTTCAAAAAAATTAGTTCAATCAAATATCGAAAAATACTTGATCTAAAAATCTAGTTTGTTACTTTGAACCTTTTAATTTTTAACGCTTAAAAATTATGTTTGTAGGTGAATTACGTACTATATCTGATTGAGATGAATTTTTTTGTGACATCTAAAAAAATTAATCAGAGTAAATAGACGATTTTAATTATAAAAATGAAATGTGATCTAAACGACAAAGAATGAACATAATCTGTTCACTTTAAGGTGAACAAAATTAAACTTCAATTATTGAAGGTGCAGGTGGTTGTGTTATGTGATTTTCGGCAAAGAACAAAATGTAATATAAAATGCATATAAATATGGACATTCCTCTGCGTATATAGGATTGAGCGCCGACACCATACGATCCAGGGCCATATAGTATATATATATATTTCCTCCCCCCCCACTCTCTCTCTCCTCTCTCCTCTCTCGCTCTCTCTCTCTCTCTCTCTCTCTCTCCAGCTGTGAAGGCAGAGAAACACGCACCACACACACGTACATAACATGCATTTACGCCTCCACATTACATAGCAGATCTTAGAAGCAGAGTCCAGACACCAGAGATCCCGTATGTTGCCAATTGCTTCGTTGATCTGAAGGTTACTTTCATCCCACCCATTACCTGAAACATGAATTCCCAAGTTTCCCCTAATTCCGTTGTTTCTGTATATTTTGATTGTGATTACTTCTTTTTCTGTTTCTGCTTTTTCTCAGAATTATCGACATTGATTGCATTTTTCCTGTACTTGTTCTCTTTTTCAGCCGTTTGCTTTTAATTTTCGATTTTAGACTATTATCTTTGTGCAATTTTACGTGTTTGCGCAATGCCAACTATTGGTTGAAGACTGTTCCAGATCTGGGTTATTTACTGTTGTGTATATTGCACATTTTCTTGACTTTTTAGTTTGATTTCATCTTGAATTATTGAATCTCGATGCTTGTTTGAATTATGTGCTTGTAATTGTGGATGTATCTGCATTTTTTCTGTTGAGCTCACCCGTTTTAAATATGACTGAATCTATGTAATTCATTCAGTAAACTCCTGTGTTTCCACCACTTCTGTGCACACTTTTCAATCATAGAATTTCGTTAAATAGTTACTAAGGATATTGTTCACACGCCTCAAATGGGTTTTACATTCTTATGAAAGTACGTGCTATAAAGAATGTATTACACTTCTAAGCTTTCTTAACCAATGCCATAGGACGAATCAGATATAGATGTGTATCTCAAAATTATATGATTCGAAGCTTGCTATTTCACTATTACGTTGCAGATTATAGTTTCTTACTCGCAAATCATTGGGTAGTGTCTTCCGTATTGCCTTTTTCCTTCTGGCTGCTTAACTTACAGTTTTTTTTCCTTTTTAAAGTTTGTGCTATCAGTGTGAACGAAGAAATCTTGTAGATTCCCTGTTCTTTGAAGAAAAAGTTATGTCAAGGAGGCAAGCAAATCCCACAAGGCGATTAGCAGGAAGTGGTCCATTTGGGGGAATCTTTCATCCCAAGTCACGCATTCCCCCTTTGTTATCTGTTATCCTTATCGTGTTGGTACTTTTCATATTCACAGATCATCTTCTTTGTTGCTGCTTTTAGTTGTTGATCCAATTTAAAGATGTTTAGTTTGTCAAGAATTCTAGTTCTATAAAACCAACAAATTTGTGCCCTTTTATGTATTTTATAGTTTTCCCAGCTTTTGTAAACCACAAAAAGCGTTTGCGGCAAGGTCGGAATCACAAATTTTCACATTTTTTTCTCTTTTTGAAAATTGCAGGGTTTAGTGCTTTTGATCGGCCATTTTCGCAGTGGCTCAGGTATGTTGGAAGGGTGCTTAATTTTGGTTTGTTTGCTGATGGCTCCATCCATGCCAAATTGGCTTTCTAATTGTAAGAGGTGTTGAGCGATTATTCGTCCCATGCATCCAACTGATCTGCTCCTTCTCATGATGTAGGTACATTTGGGGGTCAGAAAGAAGCAATAAGTAAGGTTGAAGGTAAATGCCTCAATTTTATCAAATACTTGTTGATTAAGTGCTATAAATTTCTGTTGCTTTGGCCCTCAGTTTATATCACATTTGCAAGGTCATATTTTATCGTTATGCAACATTGGAGGGTGATCATCGCTAACTATGTGTAGTCTAATCAAAAGCTCATATTTTAGGCTGCATCGCTTGGGCATTGTTATTCCCAGCTACTTTCCCAAATATGGTTGTCAAAGCAATGTGTTCATTCTCAGCCTTCACTGTGAAATTAGCAATTAAGGTGGTGTAGTGGGCAGGAGCCCGGAGGTAAAGAGTTTTTGAGCAAGTAGGCCTGCCATATACGGGTCACCCCTTCAACCCTCTTTCACTAGCCAAGAAGTATATAATTTTGTTGGCTTTTTTTTTTTGGAGTATTCTTTTTCCCCACCTATTTACTGTCATTGTTTTCCCTTTATCATGCTCATTGTGATACATGTCTTGAATAGAAGATTGTTGCTATAATGCTATTGCTTCACCTTATCATGGGAAGGAGATCTGACACCGAGGAAGGGGGTCGCAACTTTCTTCGATTAATGAATCAGAATTTGAGCCCTAAATTTTATTACGATTATACCATGTGTTCTGGAAATTGGTTCCAATGTCATAATGTTGCTTCTAAGTTTCAACTTTTCTGGAAGTAGACTTATAACTTGAGATATACATTGTAGCTGAAATCGTTATATGATAAGATGCTTAAAAAAGAGGAATGGAATAGTGTGCGTGTGAAAAAAAAAAAAGGAAAAGGAAGAGTGTAGCCTTATTGAGAAATTCAAACAAGAAAGGAATGAAAGTTAAAAAACTTAACCTGTCTTGTCAGCCCTTTATATACTACGGCACTTACAAAGATAACAAGCCTTTTTGAGCTTCACATCAGTAGTTGTTATTAATCCTATGACAGTTCTTTGCATGAAATTTAGAATGCCTCCAAATATCCTTGACAGGAACTATCACGTAGATATTCTAGCTCTGGGGGTCCATGTTAAGAAGAGTGTGGAAATGCAACAAAGAATGTTGTGAATGGTACTTAAAAATGTCGTGCATGATCCCATTCTGTTCCGTCAGTTGACATTTATGTCGATGCGTCATTCCCAAAAGTTAGGTGGGCAGAAATTCTTTAGCCTGATCCTTATGAGGATCAATGCCTTTTATATTATCATGTTTTTGATAATATTGAGCGAGGAAAAAATAATTATATATTTGATATTGCTGTCCATTTCAATTTTGGGCCATAGACCAACGTTCTCGTATTAGGACAAATATTAGTGCCATAGCTAAAATGTGATGACATTCAATTTCTAGCTCAAAAATCCTCATTCAAATCGTGTTTAAAACCAAATTTTCAATTGCCAGAATAAAGCACGTAAGCATTTTACACTGCTTATAGTTTCTTTTTGACATGTTGGCACAGTTTAGCCTGACTAATGTCCCAAGCAATTTACATACGCAGGAGACTTTTCTTGCACGTCAGAAGTTCAGAGAGCAATACCTATTTTAAGGAAAGCATATGGTGACAACATGCGCAAAGTTTTGCATGTGGGCCCTGACACTTGTTCGGTAGTTTCTAAACTATTAGGAGAGGATGAAAGCGAAGCATGGGGTGTGGAACCATACGACATAGAGGATGCTGATGGGAGATGCAAAGCTCTTGTACGCAAAGGCATTGTGCGCGAGGCTGACATCAAATTTCCCCTTCCATATAGAGCGAAATCATTTTCTCTTGTCATTGTGTCAGATGCATTGGAGTATCTCTCACCGAGATACCTGAATAAGACTCTTCCAAATTTGGCCAGTATATCTGCTGATGGTCTTGTTATTTTTACAGGTAAATTTTCCTGTTACAAGTTGAATTTATGAATATATGATCTCATTGTATCCAGTGCCGGCCCCGGCAATTAGGTTGCCCAAGTCCGGACTTAAAAATGTTGCCCTTACACCTTACAATTATATTACAAAATGGGCCGGAGGATGTTTCTGGCCCTGTGAAGGATATGGGCCGGCTGGGCTTGCCTGTTTTTGTTATAGTCTCAGTCCAAAATTTTTTTTTTTTTGTTGCCCTGGCCCAGGGTGTTGCCCCAGCCCAGGGGCTTGCTGGGCTTACCCTGGGGCCGGGCCTGATTGTATCAAGTTGGTCATAGTCTACTCCTTGATTTGAAAGATGTAATACCTCTTTCCCATTTTATTTGTTCATTTGTGAAGTCTTGTTCTTTAGCCAGGTCAATGAATAATGTATTTTTCCAACTATGTTTTGAAAGTTTTTGACCAATCAAAAGATCTCAAATGACTTTTTTGTAAACAAAGTTTTCAAAATCATGCAAGAATAAAATAAAAGTGAAGATATAGACGCTTTTTTGGGATGTCAGAAGTGTAACAATAGACAACAAAGTAGGATGGATGAAGTATTAAGAAACAAAGTACTCTGGTCCCTGAGTACTTCACTCCATCTACTCCTTCCTTCGGCCAGTGAATCAGCTTATGAGTTGGCACCAAACAAATACGCACCAGCTTGTTTGGAAACTTGCTGATAAATATCTTCTGCAATTGGCCTTGGAATTTCAATAAAAGACTCTTGGTTGAAGAACTTTCATAGTGTTTACTTTCTCTCAGGATAATCAGTTAGAAACATGGTTCTGTGAATTACTGCTTGTTCAATTAGGTGAATGCCTATATAATATATACAATATGAATGTAAACGTGTCAACATATAAAATCCTTAGCAACAAAAGCAATTGATCTGTATGAAGTGCTGAGGGTCCACGACCGGAATACCACTGGGAAAAAATGAACGTCTGGAGATGTATGTTGGTCTCTTCTAGGTTTTTTTTGTCAAGAAGAATCTCCATAATGGCTTTATCACTCAATCTCTGTCTGTAATTCCTAGTGCTACGATTTGAGTGTAAATTTTAGTGACATGTGTCAGTTGAGTAACACTGTCTTTCCTGTCTTTATCCTTAGGGTATCCTGGTAAACAGAGAGCTAAAGTTGTGGAGTTATCCAAATTTGGACGTCCGGTAAGTTTATATCTGCTGAATGTGATGATTTTATTCTGTTCTTTCCTAATCCCACGTCTTTAACAAACATGATCTGGATCTGTTTCATGCCATAACTTCATGAATACTTAATCTGTCTTTGAAATTAGCTTTCTTGGATATGTGTGTGGAAAAAGGTGTCGTGTACAACCAGAAAAGACTGAGTTGTAGTTGCTTGGCAGAGATTCATGAAATTGCTTATCTAGCTTGATTTCTCCCGGCTAACTTATTTGCTTTTGTCGCACTACCTTTTCAGAAACAATACGGTGAAAAAGCAAAGGGAAAATTACATATTAAACCTTACGGTTTGACCCATTTTCTAGTTAAACCCTGCATTTTTAATTTGAAGGATTAGAACCTTACAGTTCCAGGCTTGTCTCAATTCGTACCCTCCCTCCATCTCCGTTAGATACTAACATAATCCATCTTCATCCTTTAAAACGAGTCTAAAAGTCGCCTTCCCAACCAACCCCGCCTTCTTTCTCCTCTTTATGAGTCCTTACAGCATACACTACATTTCCTCTCTCTTCTCACCTTTCTACCTCTCTCTCCACTATCTCCTTTGGTTTTCTCTTTCCCTCAAAACCTACACCACAGTGAATCCATTTGCAAATGCATCACTGAGTTCGTCCTTTGAGACGAAAAATTTCAATGGGTATGAAGAGAAAAGAGATATAGAGAATGGTGTGACTCAAAATGAAGATTTTCATGATGAAGATCGAGTCTTCAAGCTGGATCAAAGCATAATTGGGGCTCCAAAATTTCCTGTACTGGCAAATTCGGGGAGTGTAGAAAGGAATTTGCAGATAAAGTTCAAGTCTTTATCTGAATTTTGTGTTGACTTCCAATTGACTTGCATGGTTTGTTCGAAGGTTTGTATAGGTGATGTTATATCGGTAATTTGGGTAGTCTAGAAAGCGATTGTGACATTTCAAGTGGGTTGGTGGGTGTGGGTGTGTTACAATGGAGATGAAAACAGTAGGTTGGAAGTTATCGTTAGCGGATGGAAGTTTGGTGTGACGGTGATGGGTGGTGCTGGTGTTGTCTTTAATGCCTCAAGAATATGTCAGATTGAGAGAATGGAGAGAGGAGAGAGCTAGAGATAGTGGGTCTGATTCTGATTGAGTGGTTTAGAGTTAGGGTTTTAAAGGATGAAGATGAGTTCTGTTAGTTGGTTAATAAAGATGGACGGAGAGTACAAATTGGGACACGCTTGAAACTGTAGGGCTTTAGTTTTTCAAATTAAAAATGCAAGTTTTAATTTGGGAAACAGGTCAAACTATGGGGCTTTATATGTAATTTTTCGACAACAGCCACCAAGTTTCCAAAACTGGTGAAACACAAAAAGAATCTTAAATCTTCTTAGGACCAGGAATTGGGGAAAACCAAATCTCAGTGGTGCCTGGCATGAGACATTATTTAGTTGAGACACAAAAAAGAAAAAGCAATGTCGCACGTCTCATAAAAGGCAACGCATGACAACAGGTATTGTGAACTCAATGAATGTTGAGCGATTTCTGCGTTGTCCAAACAAAAAAAAAAGGGACTAGAAGTAATATAGAAAACACAAGGAAAATGGTTTGTGATAGTTTATGCTCATTTCTGTTCATCAGTATGTGTATTCTTAGCTCAGTGCAAGAGTATTGTGTAGTAGATGACAGCTTATAATATTCCATTTTTGAAGGCCAAAATGCGGAGCTCGTCTTGGTGGATGCGTTTCTTCGTCCAGACCAGCTTAGAGGTGAATGAAGCTGCCGCAAACAAATTTGAGCAGGCTGCAATCAAGATGTCATACAAGCCTAGCTGCCAAGTTTTCCACCTCAATTCATATCGTTGATATCCTAGATAGTTTGATTATTTCTTCATAATTTTGTAAGTTTTGAAACATCAAAGTTAGAAGGTGTTTTCACTTTTTGATATGGTTCCTACATGGGAATAATCCATTTTGGCAAAGGGATGTAGATCATATTCTTTCCACTTACAGTTCCTTCTCCGAAGAAGCTCCTTTCTCATAATGTGCGTTGTTATAAACACTAATAACTTTTACCATCTTGTTCCTCCCAGGCTTTTTTCTGCATTTTTACTCTCTTTTGGTTAAATTTTGATTCGTAATAGTATGTTCAAAGTTTGCTGATGTTCCTTATTGCCTTTCAATTGGGAAGGGCTTGACGCTGGAGAAAAGAAGATATAATCTGGATGAAAAAAAGATGGTACATGGGCAGAAAGAACGATATGGTACTGCGGTAGAAAACCTTCAGTTCACATTTCGATGAATAACGAGATGACTTTTGTTGGTGTAGATATGTTTGAATCTCCCAAATCAGAGCTAGTTTTGTCAAGGGAATCGTACCTTTCCTTCCTAATTAAGCCCATCTAGTATCCATTCTGATTCATCTGAAAACCAAGAAATTAAGGACCATTATTTCAAACCCAAACCGCTAACAATCGACTAATCGCAGCGTTCTAGGACTTAACATAAATAATTGAAAAGCTTAACCACTACAAATTTGCAATGAAAACTAAGAGATAAGCTACAATATCACCAATAATCCCCACAGGAACATTGTCCATCATTGAAGCAATGAAACCTATGGGCATCTCTTACTGTGATCTCTCTCCCAGCGATTGCAGATATAAATTTGATGGCATTGTGACAATCCCCACATATCCTGAGATTCTTCACCACCAATATAGGCTCCCCATCTTTAGTCGATATCAACCCAAATGCAACCGCTAGCTTCTCACTGTGATGCCCTAACCTTAACTCCTTTTCTCCTTCCCTAATTCCATCATCCCTACCCAGAGCCCACCTCACATCAGGCACATATCCTGCTATCTTCATCTTCTCCAACATCTCCTCCAAAAAGATGTAAATGTCCTTTATTAACGGGTGTGAACTGTCATCGGCCACAAACACATGTACCCTCTTGTTCACCTCAATCCAACTACAACCGGGTTTTTTTCTCACTCCTTTATCGCGCATAAGTTTTCTCATAGTCGCTACCTCTTCCCATCTGCCTTCAGTAGCGTACATATTTGCCAGTATGACATATGGAGCAGCGTTTGAAGGTTCAAATTGAAGACATTCGTTAGCTGCTTCAATTGCTAGGTCTATGTTTCCATGTATTCTACAGGCACCAAGCAACGTCGCCCAACCAATGGAGCCAGGGTTATATGGCATTGTCTTAATGAGCCTCTCTGCTTCCTCTAGTTTACCTGCTCTACCCAAAAGGTCAATCATACACGAATAGTGTTCTGCTTCTGGAAAAATCCCAAATTTCTCCTTCATCATATCGAAGTACTTTTTTCCTTCCTCAACTTTTCCAGTGTGTGCGCACGCAGAAAGGACTGAGATAAAGGTTATACTAGTAGGAGTAAAGCCTATTTCCAGCATATGATTGAAAAGGACTAGTGATTCTGTCCCTCTACCATGTTGTGCATATCCAGCAATCATTGTATTCAAAGAGACCGTGTTATGTTCTGGCATGCTGTCGAATAACCTTCTGGCGTCTTGAAGATTCCCACATTTTGAGTACATTGCAATGACGGCATTGTTCACAGAAATCAGATTTGATGGAATATGGGATTTAAGTGCCAAAGAGTGAACCTGTTTCCCTTGTGATGGAGATGACAAATTAGAGCACGCGCTTATCACACAAACGAAGCTTCCATCGTCAGGATGGTGACCAGCACGTTGCATTTTCCGAAAACAATCGAGCGCGTCTTCTGATAATTCCTCATTCTGAGAGTACCCAGAAATCATAGTGTTCCAGAGAACTAAGTCCGGCTCAGGAATTTCTTGGAAAACTTTCTTGCAGTCTAACATACCACCTCTACATTTTGAGTACAAATCAATCAAACCACTGCCAACATGAGGATTCTGATGGAACCCTTTTTTAATCAAATGAGAATGAAATTGTTGCCCACCGGTCAAATCCCCCAAACACGTAAAGGCAGTCAAAACGCTAGCCAAAGTGAACATGTCGACTCTCACCTCTCTCTGGACCATTTCCTGATACAATGCCAGTGCTATTGACCCTTCTTGGTGCTGCCCATACGCCACAATCATAGAATTCCAAGAGACCTCGTCTCTAATCTCATCGATATCGTAAAATATCCGTTTGGCCTCATCTAACCACCCATTCTTCCCATAATACGTGATGAGGGTATTGTTAACCGAAACAAAATAATCAAACCCACCGAGTAAAGCCAACGAATGCAACTGTCTAATCAAGGCAATGTCATCACAGGCAGCAGTAATGGTTGTGGAAAAAGTGAACCCATCCATGGTAATCCCCACCTCTCTCATCCCCACAAACAATCGAATGGCGGGCCCTGTTTCCCCGCGATCAGCATAAGCCGAAATAAGAGTATTGTACGAGACGAGGTCTGGTTGGGGAATTTGGTCGAACAGTTGGTGGGCAACTCGGGCCTGTGACTCTTTAGCATAGGCAGAGATGATGGCGTTGAAGGAGAAGACGTTGGGGTTTGGGGTGGCGTCGAAGACCTTGCGGGCGGCCGAGAGGCGGCCGCATTTGGAGTAGAGGAGGATGAAGTGGTTGGAGAGGTAGGTGGAAGGTGGGATGAGGGACTTGATGTAGAGCGTTTGGAGTGATTTGCCCGTTATGAGGTTTTTCTCGGCTATGCTTGTTTTCAAGATTTGGCGGAAGAGTTGGAAATTGAAGAAGGTCCATGAGATCTGGTTCATCTAAACGCACCAAGACCATACTATTGTGGACGGAAAATGTTATTTATAGCCCATCTGGCTTTCTCATGTAAGAATTGTTGAAAAAATGACCGTTGTTAGAGAGTTTTTGGTAGTTTCTTAGTTAAAAATTTAAGTAGGGTGCAAATTGAATTAGGGTTCAAACTCTAATGGATGTGGATTCAAGTAAATTTGTACTCCCTCTCCAATTTGTTAATAAAAGATGTCCCTAAATATATATTCAATCTTAAAATTGGCTTATAAAATTTTTCTTAATGTCCTTTCTCTTTTAAAAAATCACATATGGAAAAATGTGTACTCTTATTTAATTCTAAAAAAATTAAGTATATTCTTAAAAAGTAAAAAACTTTTTACTTTTTAAGAGTAATCATACCACCTACACTCATGGGTTCACCTTCAAAACCACCATCTCTTGCACATGGCTATTGTAGAACGCTCAAATCATTTTCCAATGGCATCCGTAGCTTATCTCAAACCTCACATGGCAAGATAAGATTTGAGATTTTATGGCCACTTTCACACTTCATCATTCTCCTATATAAACCCTTCTTCTTCTATCCTCCATCTCTACGAAATCTTGATATTCAGAGTTTTAAAGTGTAAGAGAAAGAGAGCTTGAAGTTCTGTAGAAGTTTAGAGAGAGAGAGAGAGAGAGAGTAGAAATTCATTCTTGAAGTCTCCAAATTCCTTTGAAGTTCTTCAATTCGGTGCTTTAATCCATTAAAATCCTTCAATTCGAGATGTAATCGGGCTCATACAAGGTAAATCTTCATTTTTCAAGCTTTAATTTGTGTTATAAACCTTGGTAATAAGTTTCATGAAGCTTTAATAGTAGAAACTTAGAAGAAATTTTAAGACAGCCGTCAATCCTGACTAGTCAATAGTGAAGCCTGACTAGTTAGGCTTTGCTACTGAAATTTTCAGATTACAAACTCAACCAGTCAGGACCCGTTAGTACCAATCAGGTACTAGTCATGACCAGTCACCCAACCAGTTAGGGTACCAATCACACATATCTTGACCTGTTGCCATTTAGTCACACATATTCTAACCTTGTGCCATCTAGTTACCCATACCCTAACCTAATGCCCTTTCTGTTATCTTTTGACTGTGACCCAAATTTTCTTAAACCAAACACTTGAACTTTGCGCCCTTTAATCCCAATACCATATTAGCTAGTCTATACCATGATTCAACCTTTACAAATATGTTTCTTGAAAGTTCATAAACACATACATGACACAGTGTATCTAATTCATACTTGTTAAAATCGCATAATATAAATGAATATTCATATTGAACGCATAATTATGGATTCATGTTATTATTATTGGTTGTTAATATCGCTTTTTACTTGCACCATTACTTGGATTAGATGAATTAATATGTATGGACGGTTGTCAATCCTTGATACCATTGTTATTGCTTGTTGATAGACTTAATGACATGAATAGTTTGTTAAATTCATTCTTTATTTACGTAATTATTTAATCTAAATGATACATATCACATGCTTAATTTTAAATTTCATGCTATCATTATTATTATTATTATTATTATTATTGGTTGATGGAGTTTGGCTAGAATCATCGTTTTAGATCCTGGAGTCTAGAAACGAAGAGTTGACATTGTACCTTACTTCTCACGAGATTTTGAAAAACACCGGCATCACAACTACTTATTTTAATGCTTCCGCTTATTATTCAATGTCACACTCTGATTTCATTCGGCAAGATATTTATTTATAATTACTTGATCATGCATCATATGTTCTAGTGCATAAATTGAGTCTACCAGTATAATTATTTATTGAGTTTCATCGCTCATGGTGCAAATTTTTCATGACAAGTGTTGATGCAGACTTAGCAGAGTCGGAATTCCAGATCAGTAACGATGGCAACTTACCCGAGGAAGATCCTCTTGCACCCGGATTTGTTTAGATTATTATTAGCTCTCAATTTTTAAACTTTTGATGTAATATATTTAATTTTTAGTAATTGTAATCAAACTCTATTTTGTAGTTTTTATAAAATGAAAAATCAGTTTGGTTCTGTTAAGTTATTTTTAATATAATGTCTCCAAAAATTGAGGTGTTACACATTTTTTAAGTGACACATAGATGACTTATTAAGACTTTTGAATGAGTCACTTTGAGGAGTCTCAAGAGTTTGTTCTTGTTGCACTTCTTGGTGGTGCATATATTACTTATTAAGGCATTTTCTAGTACTGCTGTAACAAAAATTTTGAAATTCATTTTTCATGCACTATTAAGGCGTTTCAAACTGCCGCATAAATGACCATCTATGAGAATAAGAGGCTAGCTTTCAAGCAGCGACAATGAAATATATGCTATTAATAATTTGTATCACACCTATATTTAAAATAAAAGCATAGTCATTGACTTCAACCAAGACTTCTAGTCAACAAATTTCATAAGGATACAAAACAAAAGATATGATAGAATCCATTAAGAACATGAAATAGAAATATCCTAAAGTTTTTGTCAGAAATCTGAAATAATAGTAGGAAAAATAAAACAAAAGCCACAAATTTAGTATCCATGTGACATTACTATATCTACTACACATATTTCAAGCGATGTCATTCATTTAGGAAAGCAACCATCATCATCTTTCACTACCAGATGAAAACAAAACCAGATACAAGATTTTAAGGTATATTATTCTATGGTAAAATAAAATGTAGCTAATATTCGGCATTAAACATATCAAAAAAATAGGTCATGCCGTTGGTGTACCAATCGCATTTGTAAGAACCCGCAAAATTAGATTAAAAGTATA
>JABCMJ010009568.1:0-10151 GCA_014822125.1 Arbutus unedo | reverse complement strand
AAATTCAAAAGTTTTTATTTGCCCTTCATAATTATTATTATGTGATTCTCAAATTCAAGAATGGGCTCTTTCAATCGACTTTTTGTCATCTTCAAAGAAAACAAACTCACTGGACCTAATTATATTGACTAAAAAAAATTTGGATATAGTGTTGACTGCTGAAGAGTACTGTATATGTGCTCAGTGAGGAATGTCCACAAAAACTTAATGAGAGGACAACCGATGAGGAAGCCCGGACTTATAAGAAGTGGGTTAAGGCTGATTAGCTAGGACATGATGATGAACCTCAAAGAAATATTTGAGGAATAAAATCGTGTAGCAAGGCAGGTTGCTATGAGGAATTTGCTTACTACAAAGATGGCTGAAGAGAGCTCAGTAAGGGATCATGTTATAAAGATGATGAGTCATCTAAATGAAGTAGAGATCCTTAGAGCTAAAATGGATGGGAAAACCTAAATCAATATCATACTCCATTCGCTGCCGAAGAGTTTTAAGAAATTTTTCATGAATTACAATATGAATAAATGTTGTTATACTTTGACGAAACTTCTTAAAGAACTCCAAACATAGAGAGCGTACTGAAAAAGCCAAAAAATATGTTTAAGCTTGAGAAAGGTTCTACTTCTAAATCAAAAGGCAAGAAGAAGTAGAAAATGGCTCAAAAGCAAGTTGCAATTCCTCAAGTGAATAATAGACCTCAAGGTGGAGTGAAAAAACCTAAGGGCAAGTGTTGTCACTACAAGTAGTTAGGATACTGGAAGAAGCAATATCCGATCTATCTCAACAAATTGAATAATCAAGGTAAAACCTATTTACTATTGGTTGAAACATGTTTAGCCGTGTTATCTACAAATTCTTGGTGTGTAGATACGGGAGCTACTAATCATATTTGCAATTTGTTTTAGGGGTTTCAAAAAATCAGGCAGCTTAGTGATGGGGAGGTTTACCTGTACATGGGCAATGCTATGAAAGTAACAGCAGTTGTAATGGGAGATTTACGTCTTTGTTTTGGTAGTGATAGGATTTTAATATTAAAATATTGTCTTTATGTTCCTAGCATTAGAAGAAATTTAATTTCAGTTTTTAAGTTAGTTAAAAACGGTTATTTAGTTAATTTCAATAACTTGGTGGTTATTAAATTTAGTAGACGTTTTATATGTTCTGGTTCATTGGTGGACGATCTTTATGTTATTAATCTTATCTCTCCCACACTGCAATTGAATGAATTGAATAATACAAATCATATATTATGTAAGAGAAAGGCACTTTCTGAATTGAACCAAACGTATCTTTGGCACTTATGCCTAGGTCATATTAATCTAAAAAGGATTTCTAGACTGGTTCAAAATAGACCATTGAGTTCATTGGAAGTAAAGGAACTTCCAGTCTGTGAATCCTGTTTAGAAGGTAAAATGACAAAAAGGCCCTTCTCGGCCAATGGGTATAGAGCCAAAGATCCGTTGGAATTGGTTCACTCTAATTTGTGTGGACCTATGAACATCCAAGTAAGAGGTGACTTTGAATATTTCATCAATTTTATTGATGATTATTCAAGGTATGGGTACATTTATTTGATGCGCTGTAAGTCCAAAGCCTTTAACAAATTTAAAGACTATAGGGTGGAAACGGAGAAGCATCTTGAAAAATGTATCACGACACTACGATTTGATCGTGGTGGCAAATAACTCTCGAGAGAGTTTAGGAACTACTTATATCATGAGGGGATTACATCCCAGTTGTCTGCACTTGGTATGCCACAGCAAAATGGTGTAGCAGAAAGAAGGAATAGGACTCTTATGGACATGGTAAGATCTATGATGAGTTATTTAGATTTACCAATTTCATTTTGGGGACATGCATTAGAAACAACAACATATATTCTTAATTTGGTACCATCTAAGTCAATACCTTCTACTCCCACAGAGCTATGGACTAGGCACAAACCTAGTCTGTGGCATGTTCGGATTTGGGGTAGTCCAGCACATGTGCTGAAAGGGAACGCAGATAAGTTGGAATCAAATACAAAAGTTAGTTTTTTGTGGGTTACCCTAGAGGAACGAAGGGTGGTTTATTTTATAGTCCTAAAGATCAAAAGGTCATTGTTAGTATCAATGCTCGATACCTAGAGGAGGACTAAGTTTTGGATCACAAGCCTAGAATTGATAGGAGAAAGATCAACGCAACCATTAGTGCAAGAGAAAACACCACATGAAACAACAATTGACACAACGGTGCCTTATCATAGTGGGAGGGTTATTATTCAAATCAATTGGTACATGTTCTTGAGAGAATCATTTGATAGAGTCCCTGAGGAACTAGATGCTGAAACCTGTAACTAAAATGAAGCAATGCAAGACACAAATGTGGAACCTTGGCGAAAGGCTATGAATTCAAAAATGGAGTCTATATACTCTAATCAAGTCTGGGATGTTGTAGAATTACCCGAAAGGATAAAACCCATTGGATGCAAGTGGATCTACAAGGAAAGAGAGGAGCGGATGGGAACGTGGAAACCTTTAAAGTTTGGCTTGTAGCGAAAGGTTTTACTTACAAAGAAGGGATCGACTATGAGGAAACTTTTTCACCGGTAACCATGCGGAAGTACATTTGGATTCTCTTATCCATTGCGGCTCGTATCGATTATGAGATTTGGCAAATGGATGTCAAGACTGCGTTCCTTAATGGAAATCTGGATGAATACATCTACATGGTGCAACCAGTTGGGTTCATAGCAAAGGGCCAAGAGCACATGGTTTGCAACCTTAAGAGGTCCATTTATGGACTTAAGCAAACATCGAGGTCTTGGAACATTTGTTGTGATTAGGCAATTAACTCTTTTGGTTTTGATCAAAGTCCGAATGAGTCATGTGTGTACAAGAGATGCAATGGAAAAGTAGTGGTGTTCTTGGTACTATATGTAGATGACATCTTGCTCATCGAAAATGATGTGGGAGTGTTATCTTCAGTGAAGTTGTGATTGTCCAACCAATTCGATATGAAGGACTTGGGAGAAGCTGGTCAAATCCTTGGGATTAAGATTATTCAAGATCGCAAACAAAGGATACTGGGATTATCACAAGCTACTAATATCGATATGATTCTTGCTCATTTTGGCATGCAAGATTCCAAGAAAGGGTTCCTCCCTTTCAGACATAGAATCTATTTATCCAAGGATCAGTGTCCTAAAACACTTGTAGAAGAAGATAAGATGAGAGTAGTTCCTTATGCTTCTGCGGTAGGAAGCCTCATTTATGTTATGTTGTGTACTAGACCTGATATTTGCTTTGTTATAGGTATGGTTAGCAGATTTTAGTCTAATCCTGGACAAGAACATTAGACTACGGTAAAACATATTTTGAAGTACCTGAAAAAGACTAGAAATTATATGTTGGTTTACCAGTCAGACAGTCTAATGCCTTATGGGTATACAAACTCAGACTTTATGTCAGATAAGGATTCCAGAAAGTCTAACTCGAGATATTTTTTTACCCTAGGAGGTGGAGCTATAAGATGGAGGAGTATCAAACGATCATGTATTGTTGATTCCACCATGGAGGTTGAATATGTGGCAGCCTCTAAGGCAGTCAAGGAGGCCGTTTGGCTTAGAAACTTCTTAATGGATCTATATGTGGTCCATTTAGTGCAATCAGCTATTACACTTTATTGTGATAATATTGAGCGTAAGTATCATCTTAGACGAGAATTTGTTTAAAAAGATGATGTAATTGTGACCAAAATTGCATCAGCGAATAACCTAACAGACTTTTTCACAAAAAGTCTACCAGCAAAAACTTCTGATAGTCATGTGGAGGGAATGAGAGTGAGATGTATGGGATCATGCTTTGAGTCTAAGTGGGAGATTGTTAGAGTTTTATAATAAAAATCATGACTTTATGTAATGGATTAATTTTTTTTTGAATTAATTAAACAATTATTATTTTTCTTAATGAGAATCTTTATGGACAATGTTTACATTCTATCATATCATATTGTGCATGAGTGTCTCTTATTCTACATAGTAGATAATCTGGTGTGTGTAGGACTACAACACAGTGTTTCAGTAGGTCTAGCTTGACTACAGAAAATGGTATAGTTTCAACTCACTGTGTTAGTACACTTTGTGTGTATTACAACAACTGTTAATTATTAATGGAATTCACGTCCCTTTATAGGGATTAATGATATCCTCTTGAGGAAGCTTATAAGTTTCGATTATGTCAAACCCTGTAGGTGAATATTATTATATGACATAATGAATAAGTTAAGTAGAAGGTCTCAAGAAATTTTATAGATGTTGATTAAATAAACTGTCAATAATTTATTTTAATCAACGGGTATATGTAATCTCAACGTGGGGAGATAAACAAGTATTTAATAATATGGAACTGGAACTATAATTTTGAGATATGGGAGGGGGATGCAACAATAATTCTGTAGTGGTATGAATTATAATTTATATAATTCGGAATTAATCAGGGTTGGATTAGGAATCCCGAATTATACAGGAAGCCCAACCCATACTTCTCCTAAGAGTCCCTATCATTGCCTATATATACACCGCTATACCTTCTAAGTTAGGAACAATGGAATATTCGAAATATTGAGAGAGGCTCTGTGAAGGCAAGGAGATCACGATTTTGAGCCTATACTCAGTTCGTGATCGAGGTGTAATAGGATTACGGTGGAAGATCTCGAGGTCAGTTGAGTAAAATCATTCCAGCTGTGCTCAAAGTACGATCAGGATCAAACTGCGAAGATAACCGAGATCAAACCGAATAGATCTCAAAGGTAGGAATCCTAATTCTGCCTAGTAGGGTTTCATATTTTTTTATTGTATAAACTGTATGCATTCATCACTGGATCTCGAGAATCGATCCCTAACAGCTGATGGCCTCTCATGAGAATTGACAAACTTTGTTGAAAACCTTGACCAAAGTTGGGGTATACATCGATACAACCCCAACTGAGTTAGTAGCTTTAATAACTCTGACCTTGCAATCCGTTGCAGTCATATTTTTAGATGATGATCTTCCTTCCGAAGGAGCCAGGCATAATAAAATACTACATATCATGACCAAATATTTGGGAAAATTGGTGCTCGTTGTGTTGGTGGATAATGGTTTAACTTTGAATGTTTGTCCCCTGAGGAATGCCTACTATCTTGGACTAAAGAATAAAGACTTCTTGCCTTCAACTCAAGGGGTCCAAATTACGATAATACTAGGAGAAGTGTGCGAGGAATTGTGAAGATACAAATAAGTATGGAGTATTGGACGCTGAGGCCTTCTGGATATTCCTGCTTCATTCAATTTGTTTCTTGGAAGGGCATGGATTCATGATCTAGATATCAAAGCCATCCCTTCCACTCTCTATCCGAAAACTTGTCTATCACTATTCTCACCATTGATGGGGATTCAGAAATCCGGGGCCCGACAGAATACAACGCCCCACTTCTAGAGATTCAACACGGGGACAAGGATATGCTAATGAGTGGTTTCTCTATTCAAGAAGCCCATTAGGTGAATGTTCTTCTAGCTGAAGAGGGGTTCCAGATCATGTCGTGGCCATAGCAATGATGAGAAGGATGTCTTTTATTCCAGGAATGGGACTAGGGAAGCACCAACAGGGAATAGCTGAGTTCCCCACCTTCAAATCAAATCAGTACCTCTTTGGCTTGGGTTATCAGTCAGTTGAGGAAGATTATCAGGAAAAAGCTTGATGAGAAAGAGAACGGGCCAAGGCTAGATCATTTGAAGCAAAAATCTCCTCATATCGTAAAGCCCTGAATGGATGTTTCAGGAAAGAATGGGAGGATTTACCTTTCTGCAGGCACACTGAGCACTATTAGGATCTAGAGGAAGAGAAAATATATCTAGGCTTTGAAATCTTTTTCAAGCACCAACTTTCAGATGATGAAGTTGGATCGGTGGTGGAAGCGTTAGTCAGGGAAGGACCTAGATTGGGTAGAGACATTATAAAAGACGGATCTAAAGTCCTTTTTTTTAGGAAGTGGGCCAAATTGGTATCAAAGGTGATGTTGCAGTGATGATAATCGAGCCAAAAGTGCAAATCAACCCCTCTTAGTTTATCAGGAATGCTTTCAAAAAATATGATTATTGCACAATGATACCGTTTGTAACTTGCATGATCAAGTATTTTGAAGTCAGTTATGAGTCTTGGTCAGCCTCATTAGGAGCTCGCGTTTGTTTTTGGCTGCCGTCATAGTTTTTATTTTGAATTCGAGTTCATACCAATGCTGCTCTCTACGACAGAGTTTGATTGCGAGGAAATGAAAGGATACTTTGCTTACTTCGTTGTGTCTAATATTTATTGTTTAGATCCAAAAGAGTATTTTTGACGATCCGAAGGGTGATATTTCTGAAAAATTAAAACTTCTAATCAAAAATAGAATGAATGGCATGCCCAACCTATAACAAAAGAATTAATTTCAATAAACTTGAATAATAAAAAAGAAACCTGAACAGTCCAAATTGGTTCTACATTGTATTTCACTGCAAGAACAATTTTAAATAATTTTCTACAAGAATTCACAGATATTTTTGCTTGATCTCACGAAGACATGCCTGAAATTGATCCCGACATAGTTCAGCATCGAATTCCGCTCTTTCCTAATGCCAAACCTATCAACCATAAATTGAGAAAACTCTGGCCTGATTGGGTTTTGAAAATCAAAGAGGAGGTCACAAAGTAGATTAAAGCAAGATTTCTCATGGTTACTCAGTGTCGAAAGTGGGTTGCAAACATCGCGCCTGTCCCCAAAAAGGATGGCAAGATCAGAGTGTGAGTCAATTTTAGAGATCTGAACAAGCTAGTTCGAAGGATGATTTTCCACTACATCACATTGATATTTTAGTTGATAATGTAGTTGGCCACGCATTGTTGTCATTCATGGATGGATTCTCAGTTTATAATTAGATCTTCATGGCTCTGGAAGATAAAGGAAGATGACCTTCATCATAAAGTGGGGAACCCATTGCTACCAGGTTATGCCATTTGGATTAAAGAATGCAGGATCTACTTATCAGCGTGCTGCTACGGCTCTACTACATGACATGATCCATAAGCAAGTTGAAGTCTATGTTGATGACATGATTGTCAAAACCAAGGAGAGGGTCGATCACCCGGTAGCATTACGCGAGTTCTTCTACAGAATTCAAAGATACAAGATGTGCTTGAACCCTCAAAAGTGTGCCTTTGAAGTGACTGTAGGAAAGATGTTGGGGTTTATGATCACATCAAGAGGGATAAAAGTGGATCTTTCTAAGGTCAAGGCCATCCTCGAAATGGAATCCCCCCATACTAAAAAAGAAGTTAAAGGTTTTCTTGGCAAAATCTAGTTCATCAGTAGGTTTATCGCCAAGTAAACTTCAATGTGCGAACCTCTATTTCAACTTTTAAGGAAAAACATCCCATTTCGATGGGATTATCAATGTCCAAAAGCTTTTGACACTGTCAAGAGATACATATAGAAACCTCAATGGGATGTATGTTGGCTTAGGAAGTAGATGGATGTGCAGAAAACATAGTCTATTATCTAAGCAAGAACATGATCGACAGTGAAGATCCGTACACTCCCTTGGAAAAGACATGTTGGGCTTTGGTTTGGGCGTCAAAGAAGCTACGACACTACATGATAGCATACTCAGTAGTGTTGATTTCTTGAATGGATCGTCTCAAATACCTTTTCGAGAAACCTGCACTAACTAGTAGGCTAGCATGATGGTTGCTATTACTGGCAAAAATTGATTTAAAATATGTGACGTGGAAGTCAGTGAAAGGAAGAGCAGTTGTAGAATTTTTGGCAGATCACTCGATCGAAGGAGAGGCAGAGGTGGAGTTTGAATTCCCAGATGAGGACCTGATGATGATATCAAATGACATATGGATACTTTATTTTGATGGGGCATCCAATTAGAAAGTACATGGCATCGGTATTTTGCTAATATCTCTTGATGAAGCACACATTCCACTATCTTTCAAACTCAATTTTGAGGTAACAAACAATCAAGAAGAATATGAGGCGTGCATTATAGGGATGGAAGCTGCGCTAGAACTTGATGTCAAAAAGTTACAAGTAATCGGCGATTCCAATCTAGTGGTATCCTAGGAAATGGGGATTGAAAAGTCAAGGAAGAGACGTTGAAGTTTTATCAAGCTGATTTGGAAGATCTAATTCCAAGATTTGACATGGTAACCTTCACTCATGTGCTACAACTGAAGAATCAATTCGCCGATGCTTTGGCAACATTAGCATCAATGATCATCATCCAGAGGAAAGTAAAGATGAGACCCTTGATAATCGAGCAAAGAGATAAACTGGTCTATGCGTGCGTGGGAGCAATAGGTGAAGCAACCGACGGTTGCCATGGTATCATGACATTTGGAATTTCGTGGAGCAAGGGTAATATCCGAAGAATACAAGCAAGAAAAATAGACCATCTATCCGCAAGTTAGCATCACAATACCTAATTTGTGGAGGGAAGCTGTATAAAGGGTCATACTATGGGCTTCATAAGTTATGTATGGATGATAAAGAGGGGGGCACGATCATGGAAGACGTTCATGAAGGGTTCTATGGTCCTCACATAAACAGAATGACGTTAACAAAGAAAATATTGAGATTGGGCTATTTTTGGTCTACCATGGGAATCGAATATGTGGAACATGTTCAAAGATGTCATAAATGCCAAATACATGCCAATCTTAGGCATGTTCCACCATTCAAGTTACATGCTATGACCTCATTGTGGCCTTTCTTAGTATGGGGGATTGACGTGATAGGTAAAATTACACCCACGACTTTGAATGGTCAAAAGTTCATTTTGGTTGCTATTGATTACTTCATGAAGTGGGTAGAGGTTGCCTCCTATGCTACATTGACAACAACATAGGTGACTCAGTTCATCCGACAGAACATCATTTACTGGTATGTTGTGCCGTAGGAGTTGATATCAAACAACGGATTGCATTTTAGGGAATGGTCTTGTAATTATTGAATGAATTTGGGATTCAAGCTCACAAGTCATCGATCTATAGACCTCAAACTAATGGGGCTGTGGAAGCAGCAAACAAGAATGTCAATAGAATTTTAGAAAAGATGGCTGAGTCTACCAGGAGTTGGCCTGAGCAATTACCCCTAGCTTTATGAAGGTACGGACATCAATTCAAATGCCTACTGAAGTAGCGCCATACTCTCTAGTCTACAGAATGGAAGTGATGCTCCTAGTAGAACTTGAAATCCCATCACTAAGAATCATTGTCGAATGCAGAGTGCCGGAGAAAGAATGGAATAGTGGAAGGTTTGAACAGCTGATTTTCTTTGATGAATGAAGATTGAGGGTCTTATATCACATTCAAGGTTATCAGCTCAAAATTGTACAGGCTTTCAACAAGAAGGTTAAGTCTCGGAATTTGATTGAAGGAGATTTGGTACTCAAAGAAATTAGAGCACCGATTCACAATCCAAGAGGAAAATTCAAACCAAGTTGGTTCGGGCCATACATCATCAAGATTATTTTTCTAGGAGAAGTAGTGTGAATCATGGACTTAGACGGCAATGAATTCTCTGATTAGTCAATTTGGACCAGCTCAAGAAATATTAACCCTAAGAAAAGCGTGCTAGGTCAAGGGCATCCCGAGCAAAATAAAGGGCTTTAAACAAAAAACGCTCGCTAGATTGAAAACCTATAAGGGAGATGCTAGGCAAAATCAAGAGTATCAAAAGGAGAGTGTAAAAACACGAGTGAACCATAACCTCAAACTACATGTGGCTTGATTCCTCTCGAAAGGATATATGGGCAATTATTTGGTTTGGCCCTAATCAATCCAAACTGTCCAAAATAAATGACTAAGCGAAAATGAAACATGCAAATCTCATGTAAAAGACTGTAAATAACATTTTTTTTCATTCAAAATTCATGGAAATTTTATTATAAGTTGGTCCTGCCAAGTAATAAAAATACAACTTATGGATCTAATGTCTAAATCAAGTTTAGTGAAGTGACGCCAAGATTGGCAACCATGAAGAAATCTCTGCCATGGTTTGACTTATAGTCGGCTGTTCTAATAGCTTCGATGGGCTATGGTGCTTGAATTATCACGATAGTCTCCAAAAAATATGCCACGAATAG
>JABCMJ010009567.1:0-16656 GCA_014822125.1 Arbutus unedo | reverse complement strand
TACTAAGCTGAAGTTTTCTTCTGCTTTTCACCCGCAAACTGATGGGCAAACAGAAGTTGTAAATCGCAGCTTACGTGATCTACTTCGCTGTCTTGTTGGGGATCATGTTTCTAGTTGGGATTAGGTGCTTCCCATGGCTGAATTCGCATACAACAGCTCTATGAATAGATCTACAGGATGTAGCCCATTTGAAATTGTTACAGGCTTGCTTCCTAGGAAACCAATTGATTTGGTTCCATTACTTGTCATAGCTCGTCCAAGTGCTGAAGCTGAAGTGTTTAGCCAACACATTCATGATATCCATGAGGATGTTCGATGAAAAATTGCGATAAGCAATGAAAGCTACAAACAACATGCAGATTTGAGATAAAGGTTTGCTGAATTTGATAAGGGAGACATGGTTATAGTTCGAGTCAGACCAGAACGGTATCCTAAAGGGGTTTGTAAGAAACTTCATTCAAGAGTGCTGGTCCATTTAAAGTTCTCAAGAAAATCAGTTCCAATGCATATGTCCTTGAGTTACCTAATGAAATGGGCATTAGCAATGTTTTCAATGTTGAGGATCTCACTCGATACTCTAGCCATGTTGAAGATAATGCTCAAACAGACCCAATTGCTTCTCTCCCAAAAGGCAAGCTTTCAAAGGATAAAATTGAAGACGCGGTCGATCATCAAATTGTCTCAACTAGACAAGGGGGTTATTAGAAGTATCTCATTAAGTGGAAGGGGCATTCATTTTCAGATTGCACTTGGATTACGAACGAGGAGTTTTACCGTCTCAATCCTGATCTGTATGAAAATTTTCATGCATTTAACTTGTCGGGGTCGAGTTTTCTCAAGCCGGAGAGAGTTGATGAAAACTGGCAGCAGCCTTTAAAAGTTTATAAAAGACATGGGCTAAATGGTTCTAAAGCCCAAGCACTGATCTGGCATATGTTGGATGACAAAGAGCCCACTTGAGAGTTGGGCTATTGACTGGACTGGACTAGACTATTTAATGCTTTGTGAATATTTATTAGTTGCATTTAAGTTTCCATTTGACCTCATGTTTCATCTTCCTAGACCTCTAGGGAATAGGAAGTCTCTTTGTTTTTATTACCTATTTGTCTATATGTTTTATCTTCCTAGACGTAGGGAATAGGAAAGGTCTTTTGTATTTCACATGTTGGAGCCTATAAATTCATGTAAGTTTCAAATTTTTGAGATATGAATGAGAATATTAAAAAATTTCTAGCTTTCTAAGCTTTCTTCTTTCTTTAGTTTGATGCTAAAAAGGCCTTAGGTGTGATGTCTTTGGTAACCTAGGTGTGATGTCTAGACCTATCCTCATAAAAACTCTTTATTTATCTCTATTACTATTTACGTGTACTATTCACTGCCACCAAACTGTCCTCCAAATAGCCCCTATTTTCTTGTTTTGTTAATCAGCAGTCCTATTCCAAATCTATCTTACACCAACATGATACCCAAGGTTTCCAAACCCTGAACATAAACTGGATTTATGTAGTATCAAGATCGTTATAAGTTCTCAACTAAGAATCTCTAAGGTTTCTTTTAACTTCCTTGCTACCAAACTGTTAAAATTTTCCACCACCAAGTTTGGACAAAAAGTTACAAAGTAGGAGAAATTAATTGATATAAATCTGTCTCCCAAGTTATTCCTTTCAAACATGTGCCGTGTTTCATGTGTGTCTGAGCAATGGACACTTAGGTTCCCTATGTATTTGATATGTGTCTAAATTCTAATCCTGTGAACATTGAAAGAACAATAGGATGTGCTGGTTGGCACATCTAGGTGTGATTGACTAGTATCGGTATTTGACGTCTACAACTTCTTAGGTTGCATGTGTTTATGCTACAATATTAAGCTTCTTTCTTTCAAAGATACTTTTCTGTTAGTATTGTACTGTATCAGTCAAACATCTATGGAAACCATGCATACATATAGAAAATCTATGAGCTAGATTACCTCATTCAGCTTAGCTCTAATTCAATTTACAGAAATGTGCTTCTTGGCCCTTTTAATTTTCTAAATTGCAAGTTCCTGTTTTTGAAGGTCATGGAAAAACCTATTGTGTGTACCTTTTTTTCTTTTTGACTCATTCAATTTCTGTATGCCTTTTCGGATTTCGTGGAAGAACCTATGCTTATAGTAAAGAGATTTGCTTTGCAATAGTGATGGTTTCACCCTTTCCCCCAAAAAATAGTAATTTTCATTAGTGATTAAGATGGTTGCTTCCTTTGATTTTTAAAGCATTCTGAGTCAAACTTGTTGAGATGGCGGAAATGATTAGTGGTATGTGATAGAACCGAGGAGCACATCCCGTCAAACATGAATGGCTGGTCAAACTTGTGACTAAGAATCTGGTTTGATGATCATGGACTAATGATTGATGGTAGAAAGATCAAATTTCTTTCAATTTGGCTTGACATCTGTATCTTGTTACTGTCATATGCAGTTTGTACGTCCGAGCTGTGTAATGGGTTATTCATTGTGCACATAAAGAGTT
Organism: Arbutus unedo; assembly: GCA_014822125.1. NCBI lineage: Eukaryota > Viridiplantae > Streptophyta > Magnoliopsida > Ericales > Ericaceae > Arbutus > Arbutus unedo. Next base: position 14,146 of record JABCMJ010009567.1, on the reverse strand, counting down.
GCTGAAATTTATGTTCTCCCCTTCCTTCACAGTCAGCTTTGCAACACTTGGTTCCGTTTACCTCAGTTTTATAGAAACCTTAATTTTGTTCATACATAAGCTTTATGCTCGTTTGTTTGTTTCTTTTTTCATCAACTCCAATACACCAGATATAATACATACAAATTGACGTATGTGTGTATTATATAGGGTGATGTTGAAAGAAATCACTTGGGCTTGATGGATATAACCTAAGGATGTTGGACAGAAAACAAGTATTCCGAAGAGGTGAAAAGAGAGGAAAAGAAAAGAAGGAAGTTCCCTTTTTTATTCACTACCCATGAATCCCTTGCAAAACATGACGTCCTCCTTTTCCTCCAATGATGTGTAGGCTCTCCATCGAAGGGCTTGGAAAAGTTCGAGTCCGTGTTCAAGATCTCCAGAAAAACATTCGACTATATATATTCCCTGGTCAAGGACCGCATGATAATGGCCAAGACCGCAAACTTCACGTTTAGCAACGGAAAACCAATGTCTTTAAACGATCAAGTGGCTGCAGCTTTAAGGAGGCTAAGCTCCGGCGATTTGTTAATAGCAGTGGCGGATTCATTCGGTACTAATCACTCAACCGTCTCTCCAGCGACATGGTGCTTCGTGGAGGCCATGGAAGAAAGGGAGATCCACCACCTTAAGTGGCCTTCCACAAAGCAAGAAATGACAAAAATAAAATCCAAGTTTGAGAAAATCAGAGGCCTTCCAAACTGTTGTGACGCGATAGACACCACCCACATTACTATACTTTTGTCATCATCCGAAATGGATAGTAACGTGTGGCTTGATCGTGAGAAGTACTACAGCATGCTTTTACAAGCAATTGTGGACCCTGATATGAGGTTCAGGGATATAGTTACTGGATGGCCGGGAAAAATAAACGATTTCGATGTGCTTCATAGATCAACATCCTTCAATCTTTGCGAGAAAGGAGAGAGGTTAAATGGGAAAAAGATGAAGCTCTCAGAAGGAACAGAACTGAAGGAATATATAGTTGGTGATTCGGGTTTTCCGATATCGCCGTGGCTTATAACCCCTTATAGAGGCAAAGAGATTTTGGATTCCAAGGTTGAGTTCAACAAGCGGCATTTTGCGACTCGTGTGGTGGCGCAGAGGGCGTTGGCGAGGTTGAAAGAGATGTGGAGGATAATTCAAGGAGTGATGTGGAGACCAGACAAGAATAGGTTACCGAGGATTATACTCGTGTGCTGCATTCTACATAACATTGTGATTGACATGGAAGATGATGTTTACGATGAGTTGGTTTTGTCTCACCACCACGACACCGGTTACAAACAAGAGGTTTGTGAATTTGCTGACAATATTGCTTTGGTTTTGAGAGAGAAGCTGTCTCTCTACTTGATCGGAAGACTGCGATGTTGAGACTGGATTTAAATGCAAGAAAAGTCGATGAGACAGATCAGACGTTCGGTTTTGATTGTGGGTTGTGAGTGAAGTTCGATAAAGATGGTCCATGGATAGGTGCGACTTATAATTTATAAGGAATGGTTGAGAAAACCAGGCGAGAGGCAGAGGCTTCCCACATAACAGGGAGTTGAGTTTATAGGATATGTGGAGGTAGCTTTTCATAATAGCTATAGAGGATTGGAGTAACCTATTTTTCTTTTCTTTTCTTTTCTTTTCTTTTTCATGGTTTATTAAACATTTTGAGACTTTCTTGTTTGTGAAGCTTATGGATTATTGGGGACTGGGGAGGTAAGCTTCAACCTTCCCTAATGCTGTATTGAGGTTCTAAAATTGTTCTTTTCTCACATCGTGAAATCCTATTCTTTCCAATGTTATTTATCTCGTTTCATACCGGTACCAAATCACCCAGTATACTATTTGACCACCGTTCCGGGTTGTTCCAACTAATACCATACCGGGTTGTAATTTTTTAAAAAAAAATTCAAATAATAATTTTTAAAATAATTGAACATAAATTGACACGAAAATCATCAATTTTTATGTTTGATAATTTGTTTTTAAATTATTAGACTGTATTTTATATTTTCAATATAATTTTTTGTTTAAATATATTATTTAAAAAATATATATTAATTTTAATGATAAATTCGAAAATATATGTCAGTACACACCAGTCGGTATTGGTAAACTTTGATTTGGACCTCAACTCTCTCTCTCTCTCTCTCTCTCTCTCTCACACACACACACACACACACAAGTAATTGAACATCAGCTAGTTAATAGTAACACTTCAGCTAACGCCAGCACTACTTAGGGAACCAACGTGAAAAAGAAGATATTTTATAGCGCGGTAAGGATAATCAAGTCAACAACTAAAAACTAAAAAACTGTACAAAGTCTGGCGCATAGTCCTATGTACATCAGTTGGTGCCAAGCCCCACCACCAAAATGCCAAAACTTCCCTTCAGCTTCCATTTCTCCCCCAAAGTTTATCTGCTGCTAATCATCGTCAACTGCAAAAAAGAAAAAAAATTGATATCCAATCAAGTCATTAAGAAGTCTGGCCAATGTGTGGACACTTTTTATGCGAAAATAAGTAAGATATGATCTAGAACATAAAGATGTCTGCATAAGAACACTAAGTATCGTAACAAAATTTGAAACAAGCTACTGAATACTTCTAGTTCAGATGATATGAAGTGCTAATGGATGCCCCTCCAAATTCACAATGCGAGATCCAATGGACCTTAATGATTTTATCTCCGTAACATACCCTAGAATTTCCCTTAAGAGACTATGGATGATGTTAAGTGTATATTCTGACTGCAACTTGTGTACTCGGAACCATATCCCAATAGGATGGATAAAAAATAATTGAATAGGGCTCCCAGGGTGCCAGAAATAGAAATAACATTGTACATCACCATTGAGTTATTGGGTAAACCAGGTCACCTTTCCCCTTGAACGACTTGGGTGGCTCCATTTCTCTCATTCATAGAAATTGTAAATCTATTGGCCCATCGCTGTTTTATAGGTTCTGGAATCATTGATTCTCCGATGAAAGGGTTCCATGTATGCCCTCCAGGATCATCAAGAACCCAATTGATTCTTTCCGGTGGCTTGGGAATATCAGATGTCGAAGTCTTCACCTTCCCTGCGGAAATTTTCTTCTGTGAACCAAAAACAGTAATGGATAGGGTCAATAAGAATTGGAACACAAAATTTCTAGATAGGTATTCGACTGAAAGGTAAGTTAGCTATTAACGCACATTACCACGCTTGCCCAACTTAAACATCTGGGAAAGAGGTGCATTCTCTCCCACTTCTGCTAGGTATCTCTTAACAGAAAGCAGGGATTTAAATTTCCGTCCGGTCCCTGGTTCATAATAGTACTGCGCAAGACAATGAAAAATTTATAGTTCATGAATTTTTCAACTGAATGAAAGATCATCACACCATATACAGAGACGCCTGACATGTTCACTCCAGTAAGAAATGTACATGAAGTAGCAAGCGAGAAAGGAAAAGCATAAATTGGAGCCAGACTCATGAAGCGCGACAGTGATTCACTTACCACTGTACATACATAGTGGAGAGGCATTGCGTATATATGAATCTATCTCACTCGGTATTTAACAACAATTTACCATGCATATTTGGTTAGAATATGTTTATATTTTTTGGGTTTCCTTTGTGGTGGGTCTACTCAGAGAATGGTCCTTGCATATTTTTATTCTGTATTAATATACGATGCTTGCCTTACCAAAATAAGGATAGTATATCAGAAATTCCTCATACAAGCCATTTATACATTAGAGAAATTGTCCCTCAAACTTCTTACAATATTGTAAGAATACTGCAACAAATTCATCATCATTGCTGAAGTCTTAAGCCACACTGAAGGGGTCAGAGTATTTTTCTTCGAGGTGATATATTGGATTTGAAAAATTACTTCAGTTTCATTAGTATGTGGTCCAGAAACACTATAATGCAAAAATTATCAAGTCATGACGAGGTATGGGTGGTCAAGGGATTCCTCTAAGACTAACAGTATTAGATATGTGTTGTAGACTTTCTGAAGTGGGTCTTGGCTCATGTAATTAGGCTATACAGGACCAACTTCAGAAACTCGTTCTGTGTGGCACACCTCTGCTCTCTGATCTACAACCTAATGAAAACATGACTTTTTTGCTGAATGGTTGTCTTACAATAAAACTTAATAAACTTTTGGCAAGCTAAATATTTTTAACATTCAGTTACATATTCAGTATTGAATTTTTTTCTAAAACTTATCATGCTAACAGGTATTAAAAAAATAGACATCGCAACTTTTCTCCTCCTTCAGTGAAATTGAGTTCCAAAAAGCATACAAAGAAAACAAGAGATAGAATTGAGCAAAAGAAGCAACGGTAATGCACATGCACACGAGTTAACATAACTGTGCAGCAACTTTCGTATCACTCCACCGTACATAAAAAGGATTTTACTTGATAAAATTTGCTTTTATTTAGGCAATTTAAGGGTGTACTCAAACTCAAGTCTCTTTTATTGTGGGAATGTGAAGGTGTTAGGCTGTCCCCTAGTGGGCACTTATACTTGATAAACATATGCTATAGCTACTTAATAAAACGGAAGTACTACTTCAGCTCCTGTTTAGAATAACAAGCATAGGAGCAGAACAGAAATTCGATTTGGGTCCCCATTCCACAATAAGTTTCCTAGAATACTACAAGCTTAAAGCAAAGAAGTTCTCAGTAACTGAGCAAGGACAGTGCCTTTTATTAGTGTTCTTGTATTGAACAAAAACCAATAGAGAGGTAAGTGTACCTTGTCAGTCGACATACTGCGCTTGCGTGGTACCTCCTCCACAACCCAACCATCAGGGAGATCGATCGGTGAGGCGGCTGCAGCAATGGTGGGGTCCATAACTGCTAATTGCCGTTGGTTTGATTCCTTCTTATCGAGCCTCAACAACTGCATCAGCATCAATGGTATGGATTAGCCCTTCATGTTATGGGCTCTTTTTTAAGTTGGAACTGTCAACTGTGAAAATATTCCATTTCTAAGGTGTCTAACAAGAATGCATCCATTTAATTATAGTTTGTCTTTACATCCAAACAAATTCTCTGAGCAGTTACAAAGAGAAATTGCTCAAGGCATTAAAACTTCAATTGTAGGAAAAAATCAACACAATCAAAACTTTGGAATATGTGGGAAATTAATATGCTGAATTCAGAAATTAAACCCGGGACAGTATGATAATTGGCAGGAAAGCCTTCAAGGTGGATGGCTTGCACTCCAGAGTCCCCTTACTAGGCCAGCATCTTACCTGGAGAAAATCCTGGCATCTCTAAATGCGTGTTGGCAAATGCCTAGATCAAGGCCTCATGTCCAAATAAATTTCAATATAATGGATTGAAACTAACTCCCAGTTACGCTTTTTTGGAAGTTATCATATCTAACAAGAATTGAAGCGACCAATATTTTCAAACTTTGGACCAAATGTGTAAATGAGATGACCAGCTATTGCAGACGCTGAACAACAGATGTATCAAGGAAAAGATCTATAATATCCTTTCCATCTGTAGCAAGTCTTTTGGCAAAAAAAAAGAAGTTAAATGCTGAAATTTACCATTCCATCCGAAACAATCATTTTCCGGGAACCTGAACTCTGCAAAAGTGGTAAAGAGAAGCACATCAAGGCTACCAGCAGAAACAAACACTCAAAATGTCAACTGGAAAATAAGCAACTCTCAAACTTACCGTTATGCCACCTAATGTGAATGGCTTGTGTGACCGTGACCGTGAACGTGTATATTCTACTCCATGTAGGTATCTCTCAACTTCTTTTGTAGACCGGAACTGCTTCCCAGTGTCTGGCTCATAGAAATACTGCACAATGGGACAGCAACTCTAGGGTTTCAGACAAGAATTGTACAATTGAACAAAAGAATTTCCAGAGACAATAACGGTAACTAAATGACTACTCTCATAAATTAAAAAAACTCTACATTAGCAAGTCAGAACCAACTTGTAAATTAGTGCGAAGCTGATAAAGTTTGTTTTTGGCAATAGATCTTCTCAAGTTGCATCATATTCCAGACAACTATAGCATCTGTATCAATTATTGCTTAAGCTAGGCTTCAATCAGAAAGCTCTAAAAAGAAGCAATACAAATATTTCTGTGAGATTCGCCGAAATAATGGACTCAACAGTCCTTGCAGCTACCAAGTTCATAAAGGAATTTTTAAGAAAGGTATCATTTCTCCAACCACTTTACCAATAAATCAACCAATAGTTGTTTTGAAGACGAAGGACGGAAGTTTGTGTCATTTGCTAAACCCAACAGACTGTTTTTCCTTGTACTTGAAGAAAGGTTCAGTTATTTACAGAAAGTAATCAATCAAATTTTTCATGTTCTCAGTTTCGGCTAGTATACACAGAAGTTCCTAAACTATTTCCTACCCACACGGTAAGGACATAGACCAAAGATTTTCAGAATAATGACAACAAATTTACATGGTAAGGTTATTGTCATCACTAACACAGTAGCCTTTCCTGTTTTCCAAGACAAAGCTCAAAAAGTCAATCATTGCAATCAACAGCCAGTACTTTTGAATTCTACACCCCAACAACTGAGTATCTTGCTTCAGCATCATCACAAATGATTCATGGTTATTGACGGAGAAGAGAGTCGTTTCAGTCGCGTGTCAATGGAACTGAAATTAAGCTTAGCCCCTCCAAAAGGATAGTTTTGGAAAATCAACATAATTTAAGCTTTGGAGATGTTACAGTCGGCATGCATTTCGGACATCCCAGAATTAGAACATCGCCAAGCGATATGGGACCCCAAAAGTCCTGGTTCGCTCTGTAGACGAGCTAAGATGTAAAATGCACATACATATTCTCAGGTTATTTGGGCATATGACAATGGAGTATTTGCAAGGAAAAAAGAAATTATAAGTTTATTTTCAGCTTTTAGGAGTAAAAACATTTTGCATTACAGTGCGTGTAATTTTGTCCATCCACACACCAGAAAATGCCTAAAGTATTTCATCAAAGCAAATGGAGTGTCCGTGGAAAGCAGTTTCCTCGCATATTTCCCGAACAATAAAATCTTTTTAACGCCTTTCTTTTTTAATCTGTTGAGGGATATTTTATGCATTGATTAAATCTTAAGCTGCCAAAACCTGCATTTGCAAATAATTTCGCGAAACCTAAGTGTTATCTTTTTACCGAAATTTTGGACTAGAGCAGAAAAAGCTGAGTCAATTCACAGCTGAAATCCTGAAAAGAAAAATCACAAACTTGACATATTTCTAAATTACACACACCAACATTTCATGCATGAAATGAATCTCAATTCATTTGAGTACGTCTTAATTTCACAGCAAATTGATGTACCCAATGCCATAACAACACAACGAAAACCCCTAATTCGAAATAAAATCGAAAGGAAAGAACAGATCAATCAATATACAAGTGCGCGCGCATTTGTGAATCGAAGTCTATACACACAATCAGCATTCATGCATTATATATTCTTTTTGAAAGCAATATCAAGAGGATTGAGAGGCGACCTTGTCGGAACGAATGCCATCGGCGCGGGGTACACTCTTAGTATACCAGCCGTGTGGGAGCTCGAACCTTGAGGAGGTGGTGGTGATTGCGGAGGTTGTGGGGACTACAACCGCCTGTTGACGGTCAACGGCCGAATCGCCGCCATCGTAACCCGGGGCTACCTTCCGGAGTGGTACCAGCATTGAGGGTGAGATCGCACCATTCTCCTCCATGGGATGATCTGTCACACTAACTGTGTAAAGCGTGAAGCGTGAACGGCAGTTTCTGCTCCCAAATTATTCTCAGTCAGACATATTGGAGAATTATTTCGAGGAAATAAGTTAGTGAGGTGATATAAGAAGGTAAAAAGGGTATTATTTTTAGAAAATTAGTTTTGATGTAATGTTTATAGAGGGAATAAAAAAATAGATGACTTGCTTGAGATATTAGAAAATAGAAAATAAAATAATATTTTATTTGGATGGAGAATAAAATAGGGATAAGATTGTTTTGTAGTTGCAATAAGGAAGAAAATATATTATTCTTTTGGGACAGGGAGGGTGTCCAAAAATAGGAGGTTATTTTTGAAGGAGTGAAAAGTTATCCCCTGCATTTCAAAAATTATCCCCCTCCTGTATATCTCGTTCTAACGGGGCTTAGAGCATAAAATGCACTGACCTCCTTAAGGTTTTTGACAAATGTAAGAACCACTCCCGAGATTTCAAAATACTAAAATCACCCTCTTACTTTTGAAATTATGAGATTATTACTCTCTGCTGTTAGTTTTATATTAACACCGTTAATTTTTATTGATAAAGAATTACAATATTTCTTTTCAGATGTCTCCTCTTAATTCTTTTTATTTCTTTTTTCATATATTTAATCTATTTGTGCGTGGATTGAAATATATATTCTATTATTATATATACGAACATATATAGTGTAAAATATTTTTTTAAATTAAAATTTTAAATACTTAAATAAAATTAGACTTAAGTTATTGTGGAGGTCTATGTTGGCACGACACCTAGTCAAACCGAGTTAAAACGATCACAATTGGGTTGAATCAATTCGTCGAACCTTTAAGCCACATGGTCGAGATCATTCAAATTTACTTTGGGTCGAGCTTTGACTGGGCTCACAGCTTATGACATGATGTACGAAACTTGTTGGGTTGAGCTGACCCATATCTTGGCAAGGCACCTGACCAAGCCCAGATCAAGCTCTATAATACATAGTGTTCCCTCAGTATAGGAAACATTCTCTAAGGCTAGGCCGAATGGAACACTTTGTTGGTGTGCCGAACTCACACTCATCAAAGATGGAATCTCCACCTGGCATTCAGTTAGATCAGAACGTGAAACATGAGCTATCATTAATCATTTCTTAGAGGTGAGGTTATAACATAATTTAGTTAGGAGTCACTGTCACCAGGAGTGTGCTTCGCACATGTCATTTTAGGTTTCGTACTCAAGCTAGAAGCAGTATATGAGGTACAGTATTTAGAGGAAAAAAGTTACGCCTAATCTTGCAACCTAAGCTCAGAACATTCCATCTTCTTTTTTGGTTACAGGTCTAGGTACTCAACTCAATATTTCAAGCCCAAAATCACAAGTGCAATCGCAACGTGAATTAAAGGACTCTACAGTTATATTTTTATCATGTTTGTGCAAATAAATATATATCTTATATGTTAATAATTATTTTTTTACAAAAAGTATTTTAATTGATCACTTAATGTATATTGTTAAGTTTACAATTCTTGTTTATATTTTACCTAATAAAAACAAATATACATTTTTAGTCTATCTTATCAAAAATAGTTAATGATTTTTAAGTTAACTTATTATTTTTTAATGTTTTAATTTTTTCTCTATTCAAGCTTTAAATATTTAAATTAAAAATTAAACTTAAGTTATATTAGTCAATTTTATATAAATATTTAAACATCTTACATTTTAGTAATCAATATTTAATTTTATAAAGATAATATATTTACTTAATGAATTTTATTATTTTTTCGTCCACTATGTATTTTATTTAATAGAAAAATATATATACTGTTAGGGTTTTATACTAAAATCTATGACTTTATGTGATGGATTAATATTTATTTTAAATTATTTAAATAGTTACTCATTTTCTTAATGAAAATCTTTATGGGTAATGTTTGCATTATATCATATCGTATTGTGCATGAGTGTCTCTTATTTCACATAGTAGATAATCTGGTGTGTAGAGTTTGACTATACACAGAGGATCAAATTATCAGTTCGTAGAATATAAGTCATAATTTTGGATAAAATTAGACACACCACCAGTAGGACTGTAACACAGTGTTTCAGCAGATCTGTCTTGATTACAGAAAATGGTATAATTTTAACTCACTATGTTAGTACGCTTTTTGTGTATTGAACAAGATTACTTTGAGGTAATTGTATTTATATTGACAATATAATACAATTTGTACCTTGTGGTTATTATGAATACTTGTGCTATTAACCCAAAGATAATTAATGAATGTGTACATTTAATATTGTTGATTTTGATTCATTATAGAGTGAAACCTTATGGGCCAATAGTCTTGATGAGTTGGGTCACAATATTAAGTGTGTGATAACTGTTAATTATTAATAGAATCCATGTCCCTTTATAGGGATGGATGATATTCTCTTGAGAAAATTTATAAGTTTCGATTATGTCAAACCCTGTAGGTGAATATTGGTATTCGACATAACAAATAAATTAAATGAAAGGTTTCAAAATTTTTTATAGATGTTGATTAAATAAATTGTCAATAATTTATTTTAATCAGCAGGTATCTATAATCTTAATGTATAGAGATAAATAGGCATTTAATAATATGGAGCTCAAAATATAATTTTAAGATATGAAAAAAAATACAATTATAATTCTGTAATTGTATGAATTCTAATTTATATAATTCAAAATTAATCCGAGTTGGATTAGGAAGCCCGAATTATATAGGAAGCCTAACCCATATTTCTCCTAGGGGTCCCTATTGTTGCCTATATATACACTAGTATGCCTTCTAGATCAGAAACAATTTGATACTCAAAATATTGAGAGAGGTTCTGTGAAGGTAAAGAGATCACGTTTTTAAATCCACACTTAGTTCATGAAGATCTCGAGGTCAGCCAAGTAAGATCATTCCAGCTATGCTTAAAGTTTGATCAGGATCAAACAATGAAGATAGTCGAGATCAAATCAGAGAGATCTCAAAGGTATAAGTCCTAGTTCCGCCTAGTAGGGTTTCATAATTTTTGTTGTTACATAATCTGTATGCATTTATCACTGAATCTCGGGAATTGATCCCTAACATATACATCACAACTTAGCATATCAAGAAAAAAAAACTCTTATGAGTAGTTCAAAATAATCCAATGACTACTTTGATTATCAGATTGACCCTAAATTTTTTAGAAACATACATTTTCATGTTAACTTTCATTTCTAATTGATATCAAATCGATTAAACTCTAGAACTCTCGAAATTTGATTTTTTTGTCAATTATGTTTTTTTTACCAATTCTTATTCAGTCCATTGTTTTCCAACTTAAAGATGTCTTTGAGCCTCAAGCCCTTCACGAGAAATATTTATGACACATTTAAGTTTATCTCTAAAAAGTTATAGAACATTTAGAGTTTAATGGATACCTTAATTTGATATTATTGTAAACTGAAAGTTTAGGACTATAATTATCGATTGTCGTTGTACTTATCTCGGACCTCGAAACCTCCCGTACTTGTAAAATTTTTCTTTTGGAAAACTTATTTATTAATTTAAGAATGCTGGAAATTTATATTGAGCATTAAATGTTAACGATGGAACACTTGGGATTTATAAAATATGCTTTGACTTGAACTTAGGACACCTTTGATACACTTTCAAACATTGATGCACGAGAACATAGAACATTGTAGCTAATTACATTGATTATTCTGGCGTGTGGCATGTGTGCTAATCAATGATGTCGAGGTCCCGATTGTTGTTACGATGGGCTCTTATATGCTCCTTATTTAGTAATGTGCGCATGCACAGATGACATTCTTTGATGTAACAATTATTACGATTGCTGAGTAACATTGTTGGCACCATGGTAGCCACTGGCATGCTCTTGATTCAGTGTTGAGGTAATTAGCTCGATCAATATTGAATATTTTGGAAGATAACTATTATGACGTGGAAATTATCATGTACTAGCGATATTAGCGCCTCAGTCGTTGTGACGAGGGGCTCTAACATGCTTGCTGATAAGATGATGGATATTGTGGAACACTTACATGTTGTATGCATTACGACTTGGCAATTATCATGTGCTTTGGTAACACTGTTGGCGCGCTGGTTGTTGTGACAATGGGCTCTAACATGCTTGATAATTTCATGGTGGGTATTGGGTAACACTATCAACGACCTTGTTGTTGTGGCAACGGGCTCTGAGAAAATATGATTGACTTGGCAGTTACTCTTGGACTCGTGATATTATTTTGGTTATCAATTTCATTTTATTATCTCACACTTATATGTTATTGCTTTCTGTATAAACTATGCATCATTCATTGTTGTCCTACAAATAAATTTAGATATAAGAGTAGGATTATTTATTGAGTTTTATCGCTCATGGTGTAATTTTCTACCCCTAACATTTCACGCCATGTACTGAATACAGGATTTGTAGGGATTGTGCACAGTTTGTAATTTAAATCTTTTGTTTAATGGGAATTTTTGAAGAATTTAGGTCAAGACTATAATTTTTGAAATATTATGAATCAAATTTGAGTATTCAATAAACTTTGAGATTGAAATGTAATTTATCAATTTTTTCAATATAAAAGTAGATTTTTGGTCCCATATATTATTCTACAAAATTCTAAAGTACGAAAACCCTATGGAGACATTTGTCATTAGAGTTTAATAGAGTAGGATTGTGTCAATATTTCAAATTCTCAAAGGACATGAAGAAGAAGCATTGGGTGTTGATGCAGTCGCGAGCAAATTGAAAGGATCGTAGCGTGCTAGGTTTCGAAAGATTCTATTTAAATTAGGGTTTAAAGTTGTTTAATATGTTTTCTGTTGTATTTTTGTGTTTTCTGTTGACATATTTGTGAAAATAGGGTTGTTTCGATAACATCTTCGAAATCTTTAGTATTCTCGAAAAACCCAGCGTGACCGATCAAGGTGAAAAAAGGGGGTGGTAGGCTTAGTAGGGTTCGACTCGACGTCTTCCAATTGATTGACAACCAATATCAATGGTTTTGGATTGAGTGCAAATATTCTCGTATCCATGCCTCCGTCTTTTGAATACCAAGAATCACGTCTGACGAATGAGAGGGCCCCACCTATATGCAATGGATTAAAGAACTGAACACGTTTCCAATCTGACTGGTCAGACTGTCAAAATGAGAAATTACAGAATCAAATCCCAACCGGTCAGAGTGATATGTTAAACGATTAGGACTTGTTTAGGATTATTCCAGTAGTAAATCCTAACTGGTTAGGATTATCGGTCAGGATATGTTCTATGACATTCCAGTAGCCATTCCTAACCAATTAGGATGACTTGTTGACCGGTCAAGAGGGATTGTGATCAGTCACCCTAATTATGATTTTTAATTTATTAAAAACTTCATAAATTACTTGAATCATCACCCCAACCAATCGATGAGACTATTTTCTAAAAGCTTTGACTACTGAGTGAATACCTTGGGATGAGAGTCGTGTATCGATTATGGCTTAATGTTAAATTGGGTGCATGATTAAGTTGAGTGGGTTGGAGTACATGTTCATGGTTGTCTATCGCCGTGGTGATTACTCTTACTGGTCTCCATGGTGGTTCCCATAGTTAGCTGTTAGTGAAAGTTCGTTAGTCTAGCTCCATGATCGACATGGACAGCCGTCCGTGAAAGTCCATAAAAAGTGATACTAGTCCTCATGATTTTCATGGGTAACTATCGATGAAAGGCTGTAAAAAAATGTGTTGGGTGCTTGGGTGATTCACTCGGTCCAAATCCGTAAAAGGTTGGAGTACAAAAAGGTTGTATTGGTCGTTGGTGTGTGGCAAGTCTCACGATTTGTATGTGATTTTCATATGTATATTGATACTACAAACCTTTATGAAATTTATATTTTTGTATGAAGTGAAAACTTATAACTTCTGGCATGAGATGTCTTAAATTCTTTTAAACTTGTGTTAAACTTGCTTCGTGTACGAGTTTCGACTTATATTGTGTTTAATTCTTTTTACAGGAACGATGTTGAGCCTTTGGAATAGAGCCCAGAATAGAATTAGTAGCCTTGGATTTATTTCCTGTTTATGTTAGACTTTGATTGTTTGGGCAATGTAAGCCTATTTTAATAGTTTTAACTATTTAATTGTTTTTATTGAGAATGTAACAGATTTAAAATTATTACGTGTTTTTATTATTATGAAAATGTTTATGGTTTGTATGTGCTCAATTTCATACCCTTGGAGCGTGAGGCGTGACAGGATTGAAGACCTGAGCTATTCGGTTGCTGTCAACGATGTCGACAAAGACTTCTCCAATCATGGTTTATATTGTCACGCCCTCAATTTTCAACATATTATTAATGTCGATACATAATAAA
>JABCMJ010009566.1:0-30812 GCA_014822125.1 Arbutus unedo | reverse complement strand
TGTTAGTCAGTTTGCTCAAAATCCACGGGTTCCTCACTGGCACGCAGTCCTACATATCCTCCGGTATTTACAAAGCAATCCAGGAAAAGGCATTCGGTACCATAATCAGGGACACACCCGAATAGAGGGATACACCGATGCTGATTGGGCAGGATGCCCAGCTGATAGGCGGTCCACCTCTGGATTTTCAGTCACCATTGGAGGTAACCTGGTCAGCTGGAAAAGCAAGAAGCAAGCCGTGGTCGCCCGTTCAAGTGCAGAAGCAGAGTATCGGGCCATGGCCCTAGCCACTTCCGAGATTATGTGGATTCGGCAAATTCTTTCCGAATTACGAGCAGCAGTGGACAGACCGACTCAACTATGGTGTGATAATCAGTTTGCCATTCACATTGCCACCAATCATGTGTTCCACAAACGCACGATCACTCCTAGCCATGTGCGCACCGGTGAACAATTGGCGGATATCTTCACTAAACCACTAGTTGGGAATCGAGTTTTATACATATGTAACAAACTGGGCATGATTGATGTATATGTGCCAGTTTGAGGGAGGGTGTTAGTTGTTATGTATTAGGTTACATGTATAGGTTAACCCTAATGGGCCTCTATAACTAGAGCTCATTAGGTTAACCCTAACCTCATTCATTTTATTATAAATAAACGTCCCGCCTTTCTCTAAAGAGTATGGGTTTTCCTCTTTACAATGACCTTTGCCCAAAACCCTCAACGACCATCTAAAATATGGTTCTCTCTCGATCTTGTGTAGCAGGACATAGGTTGGCAGTGTAAACATTGTAGTGATGGCTACAAACTCTTGTGGCCTGGGCACCCTTTTCTCCCCTGCTCGGACGATGTTGACTCCTCTCTACCGCTCCCAGAATTGTCATTTCCCTAGTTCATCTTCTACTTAGCCAATCTCCTCTTGTATCTGGCTTCCTCCAGTTGGCAGTGCTTATCGATCCTACTCATCAGATCGTTCATTTTCACTGGGTTTGAGGGCATAAGATCCTTAAAGATGTGGCTCCTATGATCCAAATTCAATTTGAAGGACGTGACCGCAATGGCAAAATCAAACCCCTGGATCTCGTTGAACAATTCCCAGTACCTCTCTGTGTACTGCCGAAGTGCCTCAGTTGCCTTCCTTCCTGAGACTGAGTAGGGAGTCAACTTCCTTTTTCGTGACGAATCGAGCCAAAAATGCTTGAGATAACTCTTTGAATGAGAAATAGATGACTTCGAGAGTTTATCAAACCAAGAAGGCCGAACTCACCCAAGCTTGATGGAAAGGGCTTGCATATTAACCCATCGTTGGAACTGTAGAGGAACATCATTTGTGTGAAATGGATCAAATGGGTATAGGCATCTGTCTTTTGGTCATGCTTTTGGAGCTTTGGGGAACTAAAACCCTTCGGTGCTTTTGCAGACTCAAATCTCCCTAGTGAAAGAGGAAGAGATGAGTTGGTCGTGCATAGTGTCCAAAAACGATTGAGTTGGGCGAGGTCTTCTTTCCTCCAAGTGGTGCCTCAGATTGGCCCAGTCTTGTCGTCTGTCTTCTCAAGGAGATCGTTCCCTCCCCCTTTCTTCCTTGGGAGACCTTTCTCTTCACTGGTCCCGAGCTGCGGCGCGCTCCTCCTCATGCCTTCTCTGTTCTTCATACCTTCTCTCTGCTCAGCACAAATTTCTCTCCACTTGGCTTTTGTGTGTGGCTATAAAGTTGCTGGCCCCGTCACAAGCAAAGTTGGGAAGGGAACTGGCCACCGACAGGTCAGCCAACCGTTGAAGTGCTAGAATACGCGGAAGATCACGTCGCTCGTCGCAAGGACAATGCTCAGGCGTGGGGCTTCGCTCCTCACAGAGCTTAACCCTTCCATCATCCCAATGCCCCACAGCGGCATTGTCCCCCAGTTTGTCTTTGGCCGAGATCCTCCTCTCTGTACGATGATGATCTGGCGTAGGAGAATGGTAGCGGTGGTGATGGCGATGAACGCCACAACGAGAACAGTCTCCTGATTGCTATAAACGTACTTCCGTTCTCATCCTAGTGACCTCATTTGGATAGTTTTGATGAGCTTGTCCTTTTCATTCATCCTTGCTTTCAACTTCTTGATATACGCCCTGGAATTGGGATCCAAAGCTACGACTTTAGGAGATGGTAGGATGTTGAGTGATCCGCTAGTGACGTGTTGGGGATCCGCCACATCCTTTTCCTTTGCGAGGCTAAGATGACCGTCGTTTTTTCCCACAACCAACATTGTTGTTGTTGGAGAGTAGGAAGACAACAACTAAAGGAATGATGGTGAAAAACTCTGAACCTTGGAAAAATGAAATCGGAACAGGAAAAGACTCCCACTGTGGTCGCCAATTGTGGAGTCTTTTCGTCTGGAAAGTGATTCCACTCGTGAATCTAAGATCCTTCGAAGTATTTAACACTTGATTCTGCAACTACAACCAAAGTTAGCGCTACACCGGTTGGAGGTTGGCCGGGAAGCACTTCGATGCATAAGTCAGAGTTCTTGAAGAAGAAGAAGACTATGGAAAGTACTGGAACCAGATGAAACGAAAGGTTGTGCATACCTCTTTTCCTCCAAGTGCATACCTTATATACACCCCTTGGCTTGAGCACCAAGCTTGGATTGGCATGTGCAGATCACACTCCCTAATTGATAGTGATCCATAACTGAATTATGTTATAATCTCACCTTATGTCATGATGAAAGATCATGTTTCACGTGCTGATCCACCAGAACACCAGATGGAGATTCCATTCTGATACAAACAAGCTGGGCTCAGTAGCGAGACAACCTTCTCGGCCTGGACCCATGAAGCGCCCCATCTTGGATAGAGAAAACACTATGTGTCATGGACCTAGTCTGGGCTCGGTCTAGTGTCCTACTAAGATTTGGGCCAGCTCAGACCCAACCGATTCCCCCATTTGGGCCATGAATTGTGGGCCTAGTCGGAGCTCGGCTCATCTTGTTGAAGGGTGCCATTCTTGGGATCTGTCTGGCTGTAGCCCAACCCCAACTCAGCCTTGACTGGGTACCGTGCTGATCCGGTCCTCTACATTCACCAATACAGGCGAAGGGGATGCAATTGAAGTTCATAGGGGTGTAGGTTTGAACTTTTAAGGCATGTACTAAATGCTTTGTATTAGTTCTGTCATCTTTCGTTTTGTTTTGAATGATTTTTGACAATTGGCGTGTGCTAATTGTTTGGTATTAGCAATTCAAGTACTGTTTATTTCTTTTGGCTCTATGCATTGTAGAAGATTAATAACTATAGAAACATTTGATTTATACGGACACAACTCCAATGTATCCGTATCCTTTTTTTTTTTGAGTTTTGATGTATCGCCGTATCCGTGTCGTGTCCTATCCGTACCCCATATATTTGTGTCTGTGCCTCATAGATCATGTATATACAAAATCCATGAACTCTTTAAGCGGAATTTTCCTATATGTACATAAGGAAGAATCACAGAACAAGAAATCCTTCCATGTTTCATGCCAAACATTTTCACCATTTACCTGTAACTCTTTTTAAAAAGTTAAATATATTGTGGATATAAACTACAGATATATACTACACAATCTTTTTTTTCCAGACAGATCCATACCATTTCCAGTTGTTCGTTCAGTGCAAAATTATGTATTTGCAATAAAAAATAAAGAGGAATAGAAAGAACAAAATGTGTGTGTGCGCGTGTATTGTACAGGAGGGGGGCGGGGTGTGGAGGGGCAGGGGCGGAGAGGTGCATAGTAAGGAGGGTACAGTGCCTCATAGATCTTATTTTTTTCGAGATTTCTCACATGGGCTTTCACAAATCGGGCAGATTGGACAAAATCTCAGTCTGGGTATTGATGTTTTCTCCCATGCAGGGTGCTTGTTTTTTGAACTCATTAAAAAGTTTGTGCGATTAATATCATGGTTTGGTTTTTTCCAGGGGTGCTGAATTCTGTGTGGGTTGATCGAGGTAGCATCAGATATACTCAGATTGAATCTGAGCATTGTGAGACGGTATAAGATAATAGTGACTCGTCTGGGTTACCTGTAGTTTTGTTGATATCAATGTATGATTGTTGTTGTTTGGTGGCGTTAATCTGCAGTTGTATTTAAGTTGCCTGTTTATTACCATGGACCAGTGAAAGGGTGATGGGTTTTCCTGTTGCCATTATTAAAAACCAAAACAAAACCCGTGGTTGAAAACATCGTTTAAAAACCGCATTATTCAGTACGGATCGGTTCGGCTATTAATCAGTTTCGGATGAGTCCCTACTGGTGAGTATGTTTCAGATGAGTAATATTACCATGGACCAGTGAAAGGGTGAATTTTGATGGGTTTTCCTGTTTCAATGGTCTTGTGTATTATAGACAGAATACGATGGAAAGTTGGTGCTTGTTCACTAAGATTAATTTTGAATTTGAGTAGCAATGTTCTGTAATTGGTAGAATTTGGAATTTGCATAAATTAATTAATTTTTTTGGTTGTTCAAAAACATTAATTTGAAAGTCAGTAGCAATATTCTATAATTGGTAGAACTAAGAAAGAAGTCTGAATGAAGCAATTCTTTTGCAGTAGGAAGATGCAATCCGATGTTGGAAAACTATTCATTGGTGGAATTTCTAGGGACACGGATGGAGAATGTTTGAAAGAGTATTTTAGTGCTTACGGGAAAGTTTTGGAAGCAGTGAGTATGAAGGATCGAAGCACAGGTCGCCCTCGTGGTTTTGGTTTTGTTGTCTTTGCTGACCCTGCAGCGGCAAATAGAGTACTTGAGGAGAACCACATCATCGATGGTCGGATGGTAATTGCTTGAGTCATTAGTCAATTTATTTCTCAATTCTCTTTGCATTGTACTTGATAAGAGGGGGAATAAGTAGATATGCTCCTACAAGAGGTCTACATATATCAGTATAATTTTACAAACTATTGTTAGTTTAGTGCGAAGTCAAATCGATCTCACTTTGAGCTAAGAGTGAGTTTTGCCTTCGATTATTGTTGCTGCTGCACTATCATTCCCGATAACGTGTCACCAATGTTTAGGTTAATTGCATTAGCATTAGCTAGGCATTCACCAATTTGCTTCTTAAGACGGGGAATTAGGAGATATCTTCATAGATGAGTTTAATTTTGCCAATCTTGTTTATAGTAGATATGCTGCTACACGAGGTTTGCATATATCAGTATAATTTTACGAACTATTGGTAGTTTGAAACGTAGTCAACTCGGTCTCACTTTGAGATAAGAATGGTTAGATAAGAATAGTTTTTGCCTTTGATTCTTGTTGCTTCTGCACTATCAAACCCGATAATGTGTCAGCAACGTTAGGTTAATGGCATTAGCATTAGCTAGTCATTTACCAATTTGCTTCGTAAGATGGGGAATCAAGAGATATCTTCATTCATTTTCGTAAGGTAGTCACTTCAATCCTTCAATCCCAAATTCGAGCTAAAAGTATTTGTTGCCTTTGATTCTCGTCTCTGTTGCTCTTTATCATACCAGATTATGTAGGCAATTTGTGTGCTCTACATTTAGGTTGTCTTTATGTCTTTTATCCATCATTGCTGCTTATTTTTCAGGTTGAGGCAAAGATGGCTATTCCAAGGGATGACCAGAGCACAATAAGTAGAGCCAGTAGTAGCATGGGTTCTCCTGGTCCAGGGCACACAAGGAAGATATTTGTTGGAGGTTTAGCTTCCACAGTCACAGAGAGTGACTTCAAGATGTACTTTGAGCAGTTTGGGAACATCACAGATGTCGCAGTGATGTATGATCATAACACTCGGAGGTCAAGAGGTTTTGGATTCATAACCTATGATTCCGGGGATGCAGTTGACAAAGTTTTGCTTAAAACGTTCCATCAGCTCAATGGTAAAATGGTGGAGGTCAAACGTGCAGTCCCCAAAGAGTTGTCATTGGGCTCTATCCGAGGCCCAGTTGGAGGGTATAACTATGGTTTGGTTAGGAATAGCATCCTCAATGGCTACAGTCAAGGGTACTCTCCAAGTACAGTTGGAGGCTATGGTCTTGGAATGGATAGCAGATTCAGTCCGATCACTGGTGGTCGGAATGGGTTTGCTCCATTTGGTTTTGGCTATGGAATGGGTTTGAACTTTGAACCGAGGTTTAGCCCAAATTTTGGTTTAACAGCAAGTTTCAATAGTAGTTCGAGCTATGGACTGGGATTGAACCCATATCTTATCGGTAATTCAAATAGGTCTGGCAATCCTGTTGGGTATGATGGTGGGAATGGAAGAAACACTTCGCTTTCTAGCTCAGGGACTCGGAATTTGTGGGAGAATGGAGGGCTTAATTATGGAACAAGCTCAACTCTTTCGACTGGCTATTTGGGTTCCGGGAGTGGAACCATTGGAGGAGCCTTTACCAACAATTGCGTTAATTGGGGTACTTCTCCAATTTCACCTGAAGGTGGAAGTAGTGCTGCTAGTCATGGTGGAAATATTGGTTATGGAGGTGGTGATAACAGCTATGGTTTGGGCGTGGGAGGGTATGGAAGAAATTTTCCAACTAGTGGGTCTCTTTCACCGTTTGAAGTGGGGGGTTTGTTCAAACAAGAAGCGTCAAGCTCAACCACTTACTTTTCTAGTTAGAGGTGGTGGTAACAGCTGTTGTTTGGAAGGGGGAGGGTATGGAGGAAATACAGCAACTAGTGCTCCCTTCTCTCATTGTCGCATGCTGCATCAATTTATGCTATGATGGGATTTTGGAGAGTTTTATGGTAGTACTTCAGTTTATTGGGACCCTCAGATCTTGCGTTTGACAAACTCTTAGAGAGGGGGATCTGGTTCGTCTGGATATGGGTTTGGAGTGGAGCTTCTGATCGTCCTGATAACAGTTCTCCTGGTTATGTTGATGGCTATACTGTTAGCAAGAGAGAGAAAAATAGTGGTAAAGGACTACTGACTAGTATCCAACGTATCTTAATCATTTTTTTTTGGATGAAGTTGAGAATAGTTCATAAGTTGGAAAATGTGCATATATATACTCAATGAGGATATTTTTTAGAACATGAGAAATCAGCTTTTACTATACAATTATCAGAGGATAAGTTATGTCGTGAGGAAGATGATTGTGAGTCCCTCCTTTTGCACTTAGTCGTGTGTGGTAATGTCTACAAGGTCGAACTTAAAATGACTCGTCTATGTCATGGACTTGGTTGGACAGTTCCAGGCCATATGAACTCCCTCAACCTAAAAGAACTGTGTTGTGAACCTCATAGTTGAGGGTCTTAATTTATCAAAATTGGTGTGATTTGGATACTTCTATGTACTCGAACCTCTCAACTTTACTCTATAAGCTATTGTAGGGGGTAGGACCAGTGGAGCATCACAACAGCTAAATGCTTTATTTCTCGAACCCCTCAGTTGCGACTTCTAACTCCATTAGACATTAGAAAATTTAAAAAGTATAAAATTATATTAAAAAATTAAAAAAAAAAATTCACTACGGACGCAAAATAAGTCAAAACAGATGTTTTGGCTTATTTTTTTTTAAAATTTTTTTCATTTTTTGACATAATTTTATACTATTTTTAAATATTTTATTGAGACTAACTAACAATTAACAAAAAATTTGATAAAAATAAATTTCAAATGAAAACGAAAAAATAATAAAATAATAATTATCACAGTTTAAATAAAAATAATATTAAGTTGGGAGCCCCGTAGTTATATCCGGATTTGATGATTTGAATTTTTTTTTTTGTCATTTGTAATCAGTTGTGACCGTAATAGAGAAACAAAAACTTTGAATGACGACAACTAATAGAAACGACCTATAAAAAAGAGTAATACTATTAAAATATCACGTTATACATTAAGTTATTCATCATGTCTACGTGGTATTCACTAATTTGAACACGTATCAAAATTTATGGGATCTGTTTTTACACATTGTACTTAAAATGATATGTCACGCAGATATGATATATCATTTGGTGTACAACTTGATGTGTTAGTAGACTTATTCTATAAAAAATGTAGAAAAAGGGAGAAGGACCATTATAGAGTACATCTGAACTTTTTTATACGAATGTATATTGTGAGTAGGTTGATTTTCACAATCAAAGTAAAAAGTTAGGATCTCACTATCCAACAGAAGTAATGCTCTCAATATGGGTGGACCTGTGATTTGTGAAATAATAACTGGTCAAAAGACCATCTACTGTTGTGGTGAAAAGGCACTCCGATGATTAAGTCAAGTAAAGCTTCACAAGAATGAACGTAAAACAAGCTAATATTCTCTATTAGCTAGTGAATTGGTGTGTACTTTTCTCTGTTGACTTGGACCTTTATTTATAGACCTAACTTTCCTAATTCTCTTAGGATATTGATTCCAAATTAGAGTTGAAGTGAAATGCCTTCTGATTGACTACTAATAAGATAACTCTTAATTTAATCCTTATCAAACAGTTATCTTCTTTTATTAGAGTTTCATTCAATTACTACTTTTCATATTAATCAAACTGGCTGTAGATTTCTCATCCATATCCGTTTAGAGCCTTATCCCGACTTACTTGGAGTTATGTCTTATTCCAGATTCGAAACTGTCCACCGCCCTTATTAGGTCGGTAACGTGTCATACTGTCTTTCTCAGGTCAGCACCTTACTAGGCCACATTTCTCAAATCAGTTGGTCAGTGATCTAGTCTTCGTGGCTCGAATATAGCGAGAACTGTCTTTATCAAGTCGGCAATGTCATCATGTGATCAACACGTATGTCTTCATATCATCTTTAGTCTTTGCCAAACTAAATGATTCATTTACGGAAAAACTTATTATCTCTCATTTAAGTTTTACTGTAAAGACCCGTATTTTTAAAAATAAAAAAATAAATTGTGAATAATATTTTTTTGAATATTAAAATTCATTCAAGAATTATTTTACATTGCCACGCGTAAATTAGTATGTTAAGTATATATGAATAAATTTGTGCATACATGTATCATTATTTAGGTATAGTATGTGTACATATACATACACATGTGCTCATTAGAAACCTAAAATCACTATTCATCATGTCAAAAAGTCTACATCTTGTTAAGATATGTTCGTATATACTCATTACATGTACACCTATACATATATATATGTTGATCATATTATACACTCCCAAAACATAATCTAAGATTTTATACTAACTTAGATACTTAATGTATGGTAATTTTTATGTCTCCTATTTTATTGACTTTTAAGTCCGTTTCACACACTTTTATTACACAAGTATAAATATAAAATGTGTATGTATATATTGTTAAACTAGACCTTGTTTATTAGAAAACCTAGACTTTCTAGTCATTCTAATTCAAGTATAATGTAAACTATAACTATTTGATTTTGTCTAAGTCATTTTCCTCCAACTTATTCACTTATCTTATAAATTTAGAAACCATGAGTCATCCTATCTCCTCTCTCCTAAAAATCTTAGGTGGAAGTCTAAAGGGTTAAGGTGGGACTCTAAAATGGCAAAGTATAAGCCTAAGATCTAAACAGTCATTACTACTTCCCCCCTTTGTTGACTATATTAGCCCCTTTCACACTTACATCTAATTCATATGCCTACCTTATTCCTCCCTTTGTTGACTTTATTAAATCCTTTCACACTTATATTTAATTCATATGCATAGATATAGACATGTATGACTATATATTAAACCTAAACCATGCAAGACATACCAAAATCATTCTTGGTTTTGGGTCAAATCATTTACTCCTAAAATCTCCAACTTGTGCACTTAATTTTCAAATCAAATCTAATGACTAGCCTAGTGATCTAGTAGACATCCCATCCATTTAATGCTTGATCTTAACCAAATAATCTTCTAACTTTCCTAGCCATTGATCTTGATGGATAAAGCCTAACCGTTAGATGTGTTCCCTAGATATTTTTCTAAACTTTGCCTATAAATACAAAACTCCTTCTTCTATTGTTTTACACACTTTGAAACCTTGAGATCAAGAAAATCTAAAGAGTAGTAGGAATTCTCAATTGTTGTGAGAAAATCCTAAGTGAAGGAGAATCAACCATTTTTGAAGGAGACAACCAAAGCAACCATCCTTCCAACCCTTAACCTCTCACAAAGTAAGTTTCCTACAACTTACTTTCTGTTTGGATAATCAGTCTTACACCTGGAACCTCTCCAAATATTATGGAGTATGGTGAAAAGGTGGAAGACATCGGTTTTAGCCCTTGCGGCTGCAACCTTTTACAATTTTTACAGAATATCTAGAACTTTGTTTCACACGCGCTGACCTTCACTGTTTTCTCTACACATATTCAGTTACTGTATTTCAGTTGAGCATGTTAAGAAGCATGGTAAATTATTCATGTTTATATGTTTTAACCACTCTTGCGCTTTTGATATATAGGTGAGAGTTATTTATTTCATTATGCTTTAATTTTCATCTTTATATTTCAAATGATATGATTTAAGCATGATGTTAGAATAACTTGATGAAACGAAGCATGAACCTGAACATAGACGTTATTATGAGATATCGTTATGAGAGTATTCAATATATGCCCGATTGAAAATTTGATAAATTAAAAGATGACCCAGTTGTTGTGGATATGGGTGTCGTTAGTCGTGATGCGGTCTTGCCGAGTTTTGACTGAACCAGGAGGTGTATTTACCCAAGCAGTGTCGTTTAGCCAAGTCGATGTATTTAGCCAAGCTATGTACTTAGCCGTGTTATATTTGAACGTAACGTGTCATTTTTTCAATAGAGTCTGGTAGTCATGTACTTTGGTGTTGACACGTCATCGGGAAATATAAATGTTCGGGAAACATAGTGTTTGGGAACATGCCATATGGGATGCATGATGTTTGGGATGCATTTGGTGGGGAGCACGGTTAGCAAAATGTCGGAAGCGTATTCGTACTGGAACACACTTGGAAAACTTGATGAGATATATACTTGAATAATTTGATGAGATCATAATTGGAGACTAATGAATTTAAAGTCTATGTAAGTTATGGACTCTGAAAAATATCTTTTGCTCAAGATTTGTGATGACGCCTGAGTAAGAATGATGAAACACAAAAATTCATGCTTGGGGTTATGCCCACGACGCCTGGGTATGAATACTAAGATACTGAGATTGCGTTTATAAAACAAGAGAAAATGATGTTACGATGCAATATTGATTTAAATTCATGTACTTAAGTGTTATCGCTTTCATATATTGCCCATATCATGTCACGCCCTCAAATTCCAACGTGATGAACATATTCTAATTACAACACAAGTCGCACCAATTAGTCAAAAGCCCACTGATAAAAAACCAGATGTTCCAAGTTCTAGCGATTTACAAAGTCACTTCAAAATGTCACATAAAAAAAATCATTACATTTGAGTTAACTAGAGTTATAATACATCTTTTTCAAAATGGATAAAAAGATGTTAGATAACTTCACGGATGCAAATCATAGGATGCCATGCAAAAATATTCCGAGCACTCCATGCCAATTCCAAGCTAAGTGTCCGAGACTACACCTGAAAAACAAATAAGGGTTGAGTCAACAAGCCCAGTAGAGAAATCTTATACAAGTCTTACGTGAACATGAAATGTCATGACATATATAGTAAACCACAATACATAACTTCGACGAATTCTTGCAAGATACGTTACGTTTCAACCGAATTATTCCTAAGCCGGAATCCACTCATCGGAGGCTAGTTTCACACAATTATTCTCATCATCATCAAGTAACACTCTCAAATTCCCATTAGCGATATTTCATGCCTAGTATCCTTGTAGGATCCTAGTCCCATTTCCTAGCAACTCCATCAGAGAAGTCTAGTCCACAATATTCCTAGCATCCCATCGGGGAGTCTAGTTCACAATATCCCTAGCATTCTCATCGGGAAGTCTAGTTCACAACACTCCTAGTTCACAATATCCCTAGCATTTCCATCGGGGAGTCTAGTTCACAATACTCCTAACATCCCATTGGGGAGTCTAGTTCACAACATTCCTAGCATCCCATCGGGGAGTCTAGTTCAAACATTTCCTAGCATCCCATTGGGGAGTCTAGTTCACAATATTCAAGCATAACATAACCATAGGACACACCCACTCGTTCAATATCTCAACCAAGACTTAGAATCAATGAATACAATGCACTATTCTGACTAAACAAGTCATACCACATTCTTCCAAGTGAATAATATGGGATCAAGTAATCTAAGGTAATATTTATTCAACTAAGAACACCCAACACGTACCTGAACCCAATCAAACCCTTAACACAAAGGGTAAATGAGCAACATACCCATAACAAGCCATAATCAAGTAAGAGAAGCAAGAATGTCCCTACCTTAAGAAGAAAATCTGATATTTGAGCTCAAATAGCAAAATCCTAGCTCGAATGATGGAATGAAGCTCAATCAAGCCTTCTCCAAGTAAGAACCCATCTTCAAGTGCTTGAAATCAAAGGGAAATGAAGCTTCCTTGAAGAAATTTGAAGAATCTAGGGGTTAGATCATGGATTTGGGGTGAAAATAAGGTTTTCTAGAGAGAGAATGGGAAGAAAAATGGGTCTTGGAAGTGTGAGTTGTGTTTATAAAAATCTGGTTCGTCAGAGTTAAAAACGCGCGTCAACCCACCTGACCGGTCACGGGAAAGGGGGCATATGGCCTGACCGGTCACGGCCACCTACTGCCGAAAATCTTGAAAAAACTCACACCCACTTGACCGGTCACCAAAAAGGCACCCGTGAGCCTAACCAGTCACGCCAGCCTACTGACGAAAATTTTGATTTCGCATGACTAGTCACGCCGGCCACACTCCAAACCATGACCCCAAAGCCCCTTATGCTCATCTCCTCTTCACCAAAACTCATCCCACACATCCATCGCCTCATCCGATATTTATCTATACCCTTTTTATTCACCGTAAGATAGTTTTAAACACTAAAATTAATATAATATGTTACTATTCATTTAAAGTTCATAAATATTCAAAAAGAATTTAAGGGTAGGATAACTTATTGGGCTTCCATCAGCTCATGGTGCAACTTCTTTTTGCCCCTGGTATTTCATAACCAAGTAATGACGAAGATGGAGCAGAACCGGACTAATCAAACCATGAAGACACACGTACCCCAAAGAAGACCCGGTTGAACCATGGTTTACTTAGAATATGCTAGTCTGCTCTGACTTTTGATAAAAAGTCTTTTGATGTAACAGTTCTTTGTTAAAAGTATTTTCATAATCAGGCTGTATCAAACTATGTTTTAAATGAAATGATGGATTTTGCTATTTTATTCTTTATATTAACGTGTCCAAAAATCAGGGCGTTACATTTACCCCCGTCAATTGCCCCCTAGTATTGGCTACTTTCCGTCGAGTTAAAGGAACAGGCGAAGCAACATAGAGTTGCCCCAAAAGATATCTCCTCCTTGGATGGATATTTTCTTGACCGTCATTTGGAATCCGCATTGCTGCTTTTAATGCGACATGACATTGTGGCAGCCTTTCACCTTGGGATTACACGCTTCTCGCTTGTGCTATTATCCCAAACATTCTTTTTGCCATTAATTTGAATTCCTTTCTTCAAAAAAAAAAAAAGGGTATTGTGTGTCTAGCCTCCTTGTCTTCCTCATTTCTGCTCCTCCTAGAATTTTGATACTATTCACCATTGTTTTTTAACAGACACGTAGAGGCTCCACTTCGTCAATTTTTTGTAAGTCACTCTTCGATCTTCCATCATCTTTTCTTTCTTTCTGATAGCAATACAACATACCTCCGAATGTTGCTATCGAACTAAATGGCCCTACCACTCTTCGTGATGGGAATGATCAGGATACACTCCACATCCCTTTGATGGCTATCACCGAGAGTGGAATTCGCTTCCCCCTCAATCGTCTTCTTTGCAAAGTTCTTTGCTAGTATTGTCTGCATCCTATGTAGATACCCATTAATATGTATAGAATTATCTTGAGTACAGTTGAACTCAATAAGATAAATAACACCAACATAGGTCTTCGAGAAATCCAATTCTACTACGATATGGTCAAAAAGGGCACTCACTCATATTATCTAAAGAACCGCCCCAAAATTGAAAGGATTGTCACATATTTGAACGATTCAAATCGAAGAAATGATGACAACTTCATCATTGTTACTGGAAATTGGAAGATTGGTCACAAAGAGCCATCAAGTCTTAAATTCCACATCCTGACACGATTTAGGGTTACTCATTAGTTTTCCCGATCCTCTTGCTTATTCTTTTATGCCTTCTTGGCGACTCACACTATTGATGATCTTCTTTTGTATCTTCCTTGTAGTGAAGAATTGTAACAAGAACAGAAAGAGATGCCTCGTGAATTTAGACGACGTGAGAAGGTTATTGAATATGAAGGTTTGCTCGGCTAGCCGTGGGCCCGATCTCCTGAGGTATTTTTGATGTACACGCCAAGCTCCCTGGGATATATCAAGGAGAAAAACGTTCCCTTCACAACCGTTGTTGCTACCGAAGCGGAAGGGTACTTTCCCGAAGCTGTGCCCATTAGAGAGTTAAGTTAACCGAGCTGGGTTACCATTGCAGCCGTCGAAGAAGTATCCAATACTTCTTCCTCATCTTCAAGTACGGGTCAATCTCATTCTCGATTTTCACACATTTGGAACACTAACTACGAGATAGAAGTCGATCAAGATATCATGGCACTTAACCCGAACATTCCCGATCTCAAAGAACTGATGCGTCTGAAGAAGATACCTTCTCTTTCTCAGAAAAAGGTTATCCCATCTGGTTCCAACATCATTCCCCCTGCGCTGACCATGATGAGGGTGTTTTTGACGCTGAAGAACGTTTACTACGAAGGAAACAACTGAAGAAGGCACATGAGGCAGATCCTCTAAAGACAGCCAAATATGAGGATAAGGCGAAGGTCACTAACAAGGTAGCTCCTTGGACCTCTTCTCTGTTGCCCAGACTTTGGCAGAGATGCTGCTGCTGCCGAACGATGTTGAACCCTACAATGGGACTGATTTGCCCACCCCGATCCGTTCAGCCCTTGCCATGGGATTTTCATAAGAATCTCAATCTCACTTTGCCTTTTCTTCTTTCTAGATTTTTACCGTGTATTTGTTTCAAAATGTAGGTCATGCAGAAGATGTATTATGCTCGAACCAGAGTCAGGATCTTGAGGCTCGCAACAATACAATTGATAAGGAGCTGAAGGATTGGAAGTTGAAGTTTTACAAGGCCCAAGATGAATTGGGTGTGGCCAAGAAGAAAGCTTGAGATGTTGATCTGAGGGTCGACACCCTTCAATATCAGTTGGGCGAAGAGAAAGGCAAAATGGCCAAAATGGAAGAGGAGATCGCTGAGATGAAGTCCCAACACAAACAGGAGATTACCAAGTTTCAAACCCAAGCCCACAAACAAGGTATGGACGACGCTGCTGCTGATTTCCTTGAATATCAAATTCCCAGTCTACAGGCGAAATTCCTCTCCTCAGGTTCGACTTCTACTTTAAAGGCATGTCAGGTGCCTGATGACTCTCCACTTTATAAGGAAGCTCCTCTTCCTTCTGATCTTCCTACGGAAGATCCTGTTATCGATGAAGCTAGCTCAACAAAGGATGCCAGCGATGTAACCGATCTTACCGCTGATGACCATACAATCGTAGGAGATGGAGCTAACATGGTAGAAGACAAAATTGCTCCTACCAACGTTCTTTCTGATGTGTGAACTTTTCCATTTAATAGTCGTTTACTGTTTGTTTGTGGGAAATAGCACTTGTGTCGAACTCATAGTTTATTTTAATGAAGCTGGAATATTCTGATTTGCTTTTGATCTCGACTCTTCTTGAGTTTTGATTTTGAGTTTTGTTTCATTTTTAGATAACTTCTGGGGTATTTCTGCCAACTCTGACCTAGGATGTCTCTATGACGAGTGATCACATGGCCGAACAGTCTTTGAAGCAAAATAAACTTTTCTCATGTTTATTTTTTAGAATAAATTTGTTTCCAACCCTACTCTATCTAGCATGTTTAGGTGATCGGGGCTTTGTTTACTGATTTGACTGTTTGTAATTCTGAAACTGTTATCGAGTTTATACTTTAGAAACTTTTCTCAAGTCTTTTGTAATTTGAAACTTTTCTCAAGTTTACACTTAAAAACTTTTCTCGAGTTTGTAATTTCAAAACTTTTCTCAAGTTTGTAATAAAGAAATTTTCTCAAGCTTGCAATTTTGAAACTTTTCTCATGTTTATACTTAAAATTTTTTTTCTCAAATATGCAATTCTAAAACTTTTCTCAAGTTTGTAATTTTGAAATTTTTCTCAAGTTTGCACTTAGAAATTTTTTTCAAGTTTTTGCTAAAGAACTTTTCTCGAGTCTTTGTATTGGGGAGGTACGCCTTGCCCCCCACTGAGGAAGTGAAGGTGCAAGGCATTCACAACCTTACTAAAATAGTATAACTCGTGGAGCAGGGAATAAAAAACAACTACTGGAATCTTTATTCATATCATGGTGTCTTGGAAAAACAAATAACTGAAGTAAATAAACAATTATTGAAAAAACTTCTTGAGGTTGGAGATGTTCTAGGTCCTGGTGCCCTCTTTGTCTTTGAGATCTTGTAGCTTGTAGGTTCCTTTTTCCAGTCGACCAATAACTCAGTAGGGGCCTCCTAGTTGGCCCCAAGCTTGCCATCTACTGGGTCTTTTGTATTTCCCGTGACTTTACTCAGGACCAAATCGTTGTGCTCAAACCCTCTCTGATAGAGTTTTTTGTTATAAGATTTGGACAATATAGCTTGGTAGGAAGCTAGTTTGATCATTGCTCACTCTCTCCTCTCTTCAGCGAAGTCAAGTTCTATGGCCAGAGCATGATTGTTCCCTCCTTGTTTGATGAGTTCTATTAAGATAGTTTGGAGGCTCACTTTTAATGGGATGACGACTTCTGTGCCGTATGTGAGGGAGTATGGTGCGACTCCTGTAGACCTCCTTGGTGTTGTCCTATACACCCATAGGACTAGGGGTAGTTCTTCTACCCACTTTCCCTTTGCTTTTTTCAGCCGTTTCTTGATGCTTTCCAATATGGTCTTATTGGAAGCTTCTGTCTGCCCATCACATTGTGGATATGTTACAAAGGCCTAATAATTTTTGATTTTGTATTGGGAGCAGAAGGCTTTGAACTTATCTTAGAATTGGGTCCCATTGTTGGATACTATGGAGTAAGGGATCCCAAACCGTGTAATGATGTTTTGCCACACAAATTTCTCCACATTCTTCTCGGTGATTTTGACAAATGGTTCCGCTTCAATCCATGTGGTGAAGTAATCTATGCCGACCATAAGGTACTTTCTTTCGCTTGTGGCTTTTGACAATGGGCCGACAATGTTCAGGCCCCATTGTGCAAAAGGCCAAGGGCTAGTCAGAGGTGCTAGGTCAGCTATTAGGGATTGATTCCCGATACCTAGTGATGAACGCGCACAAATTATACAACAAAAAAATATGAAACCCTATTAGGCGGAATTAGGATTCATACCTTTGAGATCTCTCTAGTTTGATCTCAACAATCTTCACAGTTTGATCCTAATTGAACTTTTGATCATGGCTAGAATAATTTTGCTCAATTGACTTTGAGATTTTCTATTGTAATCCTATTGCACCTTGATCACGAATAGAGTGTGGGCCCAAAATCGTGATCTTCTTGCCTTCACATAACCTCTCTCAATATTTTGAGTATTAAGTTGTATCTGACTTAGAAGACAGAGCGGTGTATATATATGCAACGATAAGGACCCCCAGGAGAAGTATGGGCTGAACTTCCTTTATAATAATAAAGAATTATAATTGCATTCTCTTCCCATATCTCAAAATTATATTGCGAGTTTCATGTTATTAAATGCTTATTATCTCTCCACATTAAGATTACAAATACCCACTAATTAAAATAAATTACTGATAATTTATTTAATCAACATCTATAAAATTCTTCACTCTACAATGAATCAAAGTCAACAATATTAAATGTACACATCTATTAATTATCTTTGGATTAAGAGTATAAGTATTCATAATAACCATGATGTGCAAATTGTATTATATTGTCATTGTAAATACAAGTACCACAATGTGGTCATGTTCAATACACACAAAGAGTACTAACATGGTGAGTTAAAACTATACCATTTTTCGTAGTCAAGACAGAACTACTGAAACAATGTGTCACAGTCCTACTGGTGGTGTGTTTAATTCCGCCTTAGACTATGAACTAAAGACTTATATTCTACAAGAATTGATAATTTGATCCTCTATTTGTAAGCCAAAGTCTACACACCAGATTATGTACTATGTGGAATAAGAGACACTCATGCACAATATGATATGATATAATGTAAATATTGCTCGTAAAGATTCTCATAAAAAAAAAGAATAACTATTTAAATAATTCAAAATAAATATTAATCCATTAAATAAACTCATGGCTTTTAGTATAAAACCATAATAATCTCCCACTTAGACTCAAAGCCATGATGCAATACATCTCACTCACATTCCCTCCATATGACTATCAAAAGTTTTTGCTGGTAAACGTTTTGTGAAAGGGTCTGCCAACTTGTTTGTTGATGCAATCTTGGTCACCGTTACATCACCTCTTTGAACGAATTCTCGTATAAGATGATACTTACGCTCAATGTGCTTTCTCTTCATATGAGTCTTTAGTTTCTTAGAGTTAGCAGCTGCATCACTATTATCACAATAAAGTATAATAGCTTATTGCACTGAAGGGACCACATCTAGACCCATTAAGAAGTTTTTGAGCCGAATGACCTACTTGGTTGCCTCAGAGGCTGCCACATATTCAGCCTCCATGTTGGACTCAGCAATATATGATTGCTGATACTCCTCAAACTTATGGCTCCACCTCCTAATGTAAATACATATGTCAATGTAGGCTTTTTAGAATCTTTATCTGACATAAAGTCCGAGTCTGTATACCCATAAAGCATTAGACTATCTGACTGGTAAATCAACATATAATTTCTAGTCTTTTTTAGGTAGTTCAATAAATGTTTTACTGCAGTCTAATGTTCTTGTTCAGGATGAGACTGAAAGCCCATGCCTACAGCAAAGTAGATATCAGGAGTACACATCACAGCATACATGAGGCCTCCTACTGCAAAAGCATAAGGAATTGCTCTCATCTTATCTTCCTCTTCAAGTGTTTTAGGATACTAATCCTTGGATAGATAGATTCCATGTCTGAAAGGGAGGAACCGTTTCTTGGAACCTTGTATGCCAAAATGAGCAAGAATCGTATTGATATAAGTAGCTTGTGATAATTCCAACATCATCTGCTTGCAATCTCGAATAATCTTGACCCCGAGGATACCGGCTTCTCCCAAGTCCTTCATATCGAATTGGTTGGACAACCACACCTTCACTGAAGATAACACTCCCACATCATTTCTAATGAGCAAGATATCATCTACATATAGTACCAAGAACACCACTATTTTTTTGTTGCATCTCTTGTATACACATGACTCATTCGGACTTTGATCAAAACTAAAAGATTTGATTGCTTAATCAAAATGAATATTCTAAGACCTTGATGCTTGCTTAAGTCCATAAATGGACTTCTTAAGCTTACATACCATGTGCTCTTGGTTATTTGCTATGAATCAACTGGTTGCACCATGTAGATGCATTCATCCATATTGCCATTAAGGAACGCATTCTTGACATCCATTTGCTAAATCTCATAATCAAGATGAGCCGCAATAGATAAGAGAATCCGAATGAATTTTAGCATAGCTATCGGTGAAAAAGTTCCTAATAGTTGATCCCTTCTTTTTGAGTAAAACCTTTCACTACAAGTCTAGTTTTAAAAGTTTCCACCTTTCTCTTTTTGTCGTAGATCCACTTGCATCCAACGGATTTTATCCCTTCGGGTGGTTCTACAAGATCTCAGACTTGATTAGAGTACATAGACTCCATTTCTAAATTCAAAGCCTTTTGCCAAAGTTTCACATTTTTATCTTGCATTGCTTCATTGTAGTTACAGGGTTCAGAATCTTGTTCCTCAGAGATTCTATCAAATGATTCTCCTAAGAACATATACCGATTGGGTTGAATAATAACCCTCCCACTACGACGAAGCACTATTGTCTCAATTATTATTTTTTGTGGTGTTTTCTCTTGCACTAATGGTGCTGAAGAAGTTCCTCTAGAACAATCTTACTTTTGGGCTTGTGATCTATAACATAGTCCTCCTCTTTGTATCGGGCATTGGTGCTAACATTGACCTTGTAATCCTTAGGACTATAAAATAAACCACCTTTCATTCCTCTAGGGTACCTTACAAAGAAACAAACTTTTGTCCTTGATTCCATCTTATCCGCGTTCCCTTTTAGCACATATGTTAGACTACCCCAAATCCGAACATGTTGTAGGCTAGGTTTGTGCCCAATCCACAATTCTGTCAGAGTAGAAGGTATTGACTTAGATGGTACCAAATTAAGAATATATGCCGCTGTTTCTAATGCATGTCCCAAGACGAAATTGGTAAATCTGAATAATTCATCGTAGATCTTACCATGTCTATAAGAGTCATATTCCTTCTTTCCACTACACCATTTTGCTATTGCATATCAGGTGCAGACAACTAGGATGTAATCCCCTCATCAGTTATGGAGTCCCTAAACGTTTTGAAGAGGTATTCGCCACCACAATCAGATCGTAGTGTCTTGGTACATTTTCCAAGACGCTTTTTCGTTTCTGCCCTATACTCTTTAAACTTGTTAAAGACTTCAGACTTATGGCGCATCAAATAAATGTACCCATACCTTGGATAATCATCAATAAAATTGATAAAATATTCAAAGTCACCTCTTGCTTAGACGTTCATAGGTCTACACAAGTCAAAGTGAACTAATTCCAACAGCTCTTTGGTTCTATACCCTTTGGCCGAGAAGGGTTTTTATTTTGTCATTTTACCTTCTAAACAAGATTCATAGAATGAAAGTTCCTTTACTTCTAATGAACCCTATGGTCCATTTCAAACCAATCTAAAAATCCTTTTCAGAATAATATGACCTAGGTGTAAGTGCCAAAGATATGTTTTGTTCAGTTCAGAATGTGTCTTTCTCTTACATGATATACTATTTGTATTATTCAATTTATTTAGTTGCAGTGTGGGAGATATATGATTAATAACATAAGGATTATCCACCAATGTAGCAGAACACATAAAACGTTTATTAAACTTGATAACCACAGAGTCATTGAAATCAACCAAATAACTATTTTTAACCAACTTAGAAATTAAAATCAAATTTCTTCTAATACTAGGAACATAAAGATAATATTTTAATATTAAAATCCTATCACTACCAAAATTACGATATAAATCTCCCACAACAACTGCTGCTACTTTCATAGCATTGTCCATGTGTAGGTAAACCTCTCTACCACTAAGCTGCTTGGTTTCCTGAAACCCTTGCAACAAATTGCAAATATGATTAGTGGCTCTCATATCTACACACCAAGAATTGGTAGATAACACTGCTAAACATGTTTCAGCCATTAGTGAATAGGTTTTACCTTGATTGTTCAATTTGTTGAGATAGACAGGACATTACTTCTTCTAGTGCCCTGACTGCTTGTAGTGAAAACACTTGCCCTTAGGCTTTTTCATTTCACCCTGAGGTCCATTATTGACTTGGGGAATTCTAACATATTTTTGAGTCTTTTTCTATTTCTTCTTGCCTTTTGGTTTAGAAACAGAACATTTCTCTAGCATAAACACATTTTCTAGCCTTTTCATTACGCCCTCTACTGGTTGGAGTTCTTTAAGAAGTTCCGCCAAAGTGTAACAACATTTCTTTATATTATAATTCATGCAAAAATTCTTAAAACTCTCCGACAGTGAATGGAGTATGATATCGATCTGGGTTTTCCCATCTATTTCAGCTCCAAGAATCTCTAGTTCATTTAGATGACTCATCATCTTTATAACATGATCCCTCACTAAGCTTTCTTCAGTCATCTTTGTATTAATCAAGTCCCTCATAGCAACCTGCATAGCTGTACGATTTTGATCCCCAAACATTTCTTTGAGGTTCAGCATCACATCATAGGAAGTGGGTATATACTGATGCTAATGTTGCAGAACATTTGACATAGATGTCAAAATATAACACCGCACCATCTCATCATCCTTAACCCACTTCTTGTAAGGCCGGGCTTCCTCATCAATTGCCCCCTCATCAGGTTTTCGTGGGCATTCCTCACTGAGCACATATTTGTACTCTCAGTAGTCAATACTATATCCAAGTTTCTTTTCTAGTCAATATAATTAGGTCTAGTGAATTTGTTTTCTTTGAGAATGACAGAAAGTGGATTGAAAGGAACCATTCTTGAATCTGAGAATCACATAATAATAATTATAAAGGGCAAATAAAAACTTTTGAATTTCATTTAAAATATTGGTTCCTTCTACCAAAATACTTAAAGAAAAACAATGGTAGTCTGCCATACCGTAAAAAGTATGTCTTCGATGGGAAGGTCCACTACTTTTCATTATTATGTGGATAGGCCTATTCCTTTTAATTTTGACTATCTAGACAAAAAAAAACTATTGTCAAATAAAATTAAATAGCCAACTCAACTTTGGTCCTACAAATAATCGCAGTGACTCAGATGGAGAGAATATTATTATTTATAGCTAAGTGTACACCATTATCTCACACTAAATTAATTATTCCGTAATGAATCATTTTAGATAGAGACATGATTCACACAATAATTAACTTAGAGCTATCCCAATAAAACTTGTACCGATAATTCCACAAATTAATTTTGTCCGATGTGGAGGAAGGTTCAAAATCAACACACAAAATTAATCATATCATCTACAAACTAGTGATGGAGACCATGAGATTTGTACGTGACAAACTCTCTCTCCCACTTAGTTATTTAAAAATATTTTTCCATGAGGGTTATAAAAATATTTGCATGTGAGTGATCTAGGTATAGGTCAATATTCTATGTTGTCCAAAATTATAAGAGAACTATAATCAAACAAGAAAATAATACCAATCACATATGAATAAGGAAATATAAACATAATAGGAATCCCAACTATTATGGTCAAATCATTAGTTTCCAAATCAGCCTTGATTCTTGCCATCAACTTGTCCCCCAAAGTGAAGATGAAGCTACGCACTATTTCTTCAACAGAAACACATTGATCCCTCCAAAATCGCTAATTTGTTCGATCATCAGAACCTGTTACTACATATTGATTCTATGCCTCCAAATAGTAGTTCACAAGGCTAAATCAATAAAAACAGGCATTGTAAATAAACTTAAATCGTTACATCAAACCGTAAGCCTCCATATGACCAGAGTTTACAAGTTACGTATTAATATTACAAACCCCAAAACTAGTGGTAATAAAAAAAATATAACCACACATAAAAACAGTATGGGATCTAATCATACCAAAACTGGTTGTCACACAATCATACATGCGTGACCATAATAGTGGGATAGGAGAAACGGAAAAACAAACATTAGCACAATACTACATTCTATTTTACGTAGACAACATGGTCTGTATAAACCACACGCGTAATCATAGCAGGTTCTGATACCACTGTTAGGGATTGATTCCCGAGAATGATGAACATGCATAGATTATACAACAAAAAAAATATGAAACCCTACTAGGCAGAATTAGGGTTCATATCTTTGAGATCACTCTGATTTGATCTCAATAATCTTCATAGTTTGATCTTGATCGAACTTTTAATCACAGCTGGAATAATTTTGCTCGATTAAGCTCGAGATCTTCCACCATAATCCTATTGCACCTTGATCACGAACTAAGTGTGGGCTCAAAATTATGATTTCTTTGCCTTCACAAAACCTCTCTCAATATTTCGAGTATAAGTTGTATCTGACCTAAAATGCATAGCGGTGTACATATAGACAACAATAGGGACCATCAAGAGAAGCATGGCTTGGGCTTCCTATATAATTAGGAAATCCTATTCCAATCCGGATTAGTTCTGAATTATATAAATTACAATTCATACCACTATAGAATTATAATTGCATTTCCTTCCCATATCTTGAGACCTTCTACTTAAAACTTATTCATTATGTCGGATACTAATATCCACTTGTAGGGTTTGACATAATCGAAACTTATAAACTTCCTCAAGAGGATATCATTGATCCCTATAAAGGGACGTGAATTCCATTAATAATTAACAGTTGTGATATACTTAATATTTTGACCCAACTCTTCGAAACTATTGGCCCACACGGCCTCACTCTATAATGAATCAAAGTCAACAATATTAAATGTACACATCCATTAATTATCTTTGGGTTAAGAGTTCAAGCATTGATAATAACCATGATGTGAAAATTGTATTATATTGTCAATATAAATACAATTACCTCAATGTGGTCATGTTCAATACACACAAGGAGTACTAACACAGTGAGTTAAAACTATACCATTTTCTATAGTAAAGACAGGCCAACTGAAATACTGTGTCACAGTCCTACTGGTGGTGTGTCGAATTTCACCTTAGACTATGAACTAAAGACTTATATTCTACAAGAACCGATAATTTAATGCTCTGTGTGTAAGCCAAAGTCTACACACCAGATTATCAACTATGTGGAATAAGAGACACTCGTGCACAATATGATATTATATAATGCAAACATTGCCCATAAAGATTCTCATCAAGAAAAGAAATAACTATTTAGATAATTCAAAACTAATATTAACCAATTATATAAAGTCATGACTTTTACTATAAAACCCTAACAAGCTGCTGGCGTATGAATGATGGGGGAGAGTTTCTGACACTTTTCACATGCTTGTACATACTTCTTGACATCTTCTTCCATGTATGGCCACCAATATCTCTGAGATGTAGCTTGGTATGCAATGGATTTGCCCCCTGCATGGTTGGCGCACACCCCTTTGTGAATTTCATAAAGAAATTTTGAACTAGGCTTGGATGAACGCATATGAAATAGGGTCTAGTGTAGGACTTCCTATAGAGCTTGTTCTTTAGAGAGAGCCAAAATTTGAGCACCTGCGTGTGTAGTTTGTGGGCTTCCTTCTTGTCTTCGGGCAAAGTGCCTCCTGTGAGATAAGAAATAATTGGATCCATCCAATTGCGACTGAGCTCGATATCCGTGGCTTCCTTAGTGGTTGGCATTTCTATGCTTGGTTTATTGACGGAATCCACATATATGGTCTAGTGCCTATCCCTTAGAATTGCTGAGGCCAAGCAAGCTAGGGCGCCCGCATGTTCTGTTTGTCGTTAGCTGATGTGGAACATCTTTGTCTTAGCAAATTTGGCCAGCTCTTCCTTTGCTTTCTCAGCAGAGGAAGTCATCTTGTCATCTCGAGTTGCATATTTGCCAGTCAATTGTTTGAGCATGGGCTAGGAGTCATAATATAGATATTGTCCTCAGATTGTGCGCACATTTGAGTCCGTGTATCAGTTCTTTGTATTCGATAATGCTGTTTGATGCATTGAAATTCAATCGAATGGATTGTTGGAAAAATGCAAAACAAATGTATTTTAAAAATGTAAACATGTAGTTCAATGGAGGCTTTAGTGTAAAATCTATATTTTCATACTTTTGTATTGTCAACTAAATTACCAACCAAACAAACACTTCCTTAACCCAATCCGATCGTCCGAACTTACCTAAAAACTATATTCGCTTTAAAATCTCCTTGATTTAGAGTGCAAATGGCCTTCTGGCTTGCAAATACAATGTTGTCCTTCCGTTAGTATATAAATTTAATTTTGTTTTAATATTAGTAATTTCTTGAGAAAATTGATTAATTTTGTTTCCTACATCATTCTAATTTTATCTATTTCGTTCTTAAACTATTAATTTTATTTAAGTAGTCTCTAAATTTTATAATTTTATTGCAATTTGTGAAGAACAGTCCAGTACATAATTGAAAGAGATAAAGCTTAAATAAAATTTATTGAATTTGTTCCAATTCGATAAATCAAAGGATATTGAACTCAACAAGAGGGTGACCTTGCGCACGTGCTTGTTGCCTTGACCAAAATGAGTTAGCCGACCCAAAAAATATCACACCCTACACTTGAA
This sequence comes from Arbutus unedo, assembly GCA_014822125.1. NCBI lineage: Eukaryota > Viridiplantae > Streptophyta > Magnoliopsida > Ericales > Ericaceae > Arbutus > Arbutus unedo. The sequence goes on along the minus strand of JABCMJ010009566.1, from coordinate 4,665 downwards.
GTGTATGAAATGAGGAATAGAACGATGCAACAAAATAAAATCTCAATGAAGTATCTCCATAAAAACTATTAAAATACTTCTCTAACATCAACTGTCATAAAAACCAACTCAAAACTAAAAGAAATAGTCAGCTACGGGCCCACAATGCCCAACAAAATAATTGATATTCAAAACATGAAAATAACTCACATAAAGTAAATCATAACTATCATACTCCAACTATCTTTAAAAATTGAGGTCTAAGTCATCAGTTCAACTTCATCACCTGTAAATAGTTAATTTATAGAAAAATATAAGTCAGAGTTTGAGTAAGAAATCATATTGAACCATCGACGTACTGGATGAATTATGTTCATATCAATAACATAATATAGACAACATGAATAAATAACGGATATAACTGCCAACATCATGCTCAACATGACTCATGCAACCATTTCACGGTGTCTCACCGTAGGTCATACCAATGGACAATGAGCACCTAGTATTAATTTAACAGTCTTTCATCGTGGACATACCCAATATATGGGCACCTTGCCTAACAGTTCACGGGTCACTTCCAATCATTGGGACTTCTCCAAGCCGGTAATATTTCAAACAGAATTTCACCACCGAAATCACAAAGACACCAATCCATTGTAATCACCATCCATGCATGACCCAATGAACTCTCGATATATACTTCCAGACAAGAAGCGTAAGCATAAATGTACATGAAGGCAAGAAAGGGGTTGAATTTTAAAAAATAATTTTTCTATTTTCAGGGAGGTCCCTTGAGTGTCAAAAATAAGTCCACTATCCAAAACTGAATACTAGAAAATTAAAGAGGTCGCTCAAGCGGCCTAGGTAATTTTTCAGATTATGTTCTAACAAATAGAACTCGATTTGGCTTTCGTTTCTGTAACCTAACTGTCAAAAAGACCTCAAAATTCACACAAAACATGCATGACTTGATCACACTAAAAAAACAAAGAATATACTCATGATATAAACAAGATCTAAGCAACATCTCAAGGGAAATCTCTATGAAATCCTACCTCAATCAAGAAGAATACGAAAAAATGCTACTTAGGTGTGAAATCCCTCAAAATTTGTGCATATGCTGCTGATCTTGGGCTCTACTTGAAATTCTCGACACTGGCAAGGATCTTCCAATCTCTATCAAAATTAGGGTTTTGAGATTTATAAAAGAAGCTATCTAACTTTTCTAAAAACCTGATTTTAGGATTTCATTAACTTTAAATACTCATTAAATTGTTAATCACACTTAGGTCCATAAGTTCCTACATCTTCACATTAAGTCCCCAAAGCTTCTAAAATAACAGAAGGCCACAAAAACACCTTACAATGATAAAATTGCTGAAATCATAAATAAATAAAAGCATAAATAATAAAGTCTTGTATTGCAGGTCCTCACAAGGAAGGCGCTTAACAGGTTAGCCAACCTAAGAAAAGCGATTAATAGAGTTGAGTTAAAGATAACATAGAATACCGATTATCACGGGAATGGTTCTAATAAGATAAGGACGAGGAGTCCTAACTCCTAGGCCAATTCAACTTAGAATGAGAAATTTGGAGTTGAATGAATCTCTAACAATAGAAGATAAGTGTTTGGAGAGTCCAAATTGAATTTATCTTGCTGGTGGCCAGTTAGAAAACACTTATAATCTATTTCTATTTAGGAATTAAAAATCCAAAAGAACTTAGATTGATTAATCAAAAAGTCTATAAATAAACGTACAAACCTAAAGTGAAGGGTACATTATAAATTGCAATCACACACATTGATATTAAGAGTTTCTTGTGGATCTTGTTTTGACATAATCATCAGAGTGTCTTCCCACCATAGAGCCGGAGGATTCTTTGACGATCTTTTGACTTGTAGATCACATGTCATAAAAGTGAGAGAATATTGGTCTCGCCATAGGTGATGTATTAACTTTTCTGGTATTAAAAAAAATCATCCACCTACAATTGGTATTGTCTATGGGATAGTTAAAATCTCACAGCAGGAACACCACAAAATTAGAACACACAAGGGACAAAAAGCTAGGAGAATTCAATCTCTACCTCTAGACTCGGTCTAGAAGAATGGTTTGCCGCAGGACCTACCAGAGAGTATGCTGCATGAAGCACCACAAGATTTGAGCAGGGATCTATTGCATGGGCGCGAAAGGACCTCGCCACTTGAGGTACTGTAGGACCCCCTGGGGAAAGGGAAAGGATCTTGAAACCCATGGGAGTTTCTGCAAGGGAATGAGAGATGATTCTAAAATGGATCAAAGCACTCGGGAGACATCTCGATGCAGGGAGGATGAGGTGAGTGACCTTAGGCATTATATTTGCAAGGCAAAAAGAGATCAGTGACCTTAGACTAGCACATAATCCTGAACGATCAGTCCATACTAATCTAGAGAAGCGAACCAAGATTGACTGTGAGGACCGTCCCAGTTATGTATTTTACTTTTTCTATTTTGAGGGTTGTAATTGCAATACTATTGGAAATTTCAGGGGTTTGAGTGGAACACCCGGTTGTTTTGGGGATTAAATTGAAGATTACAAAGCACTGCGGTAAAAGTATAATGTACCAATTTTTGGGTATAAATATTAGTTTTTAGAAAATATCTCATAAGCCTAATAATCTAGAAATTTATAAGTTTCTCCCTCAAGCAATATTTGTCGATTCGGAAGGCAATCAGTTTGATTTTCAAGAAACGCAAAGCACGAACGTAGATCTCAATGATAAGGGCTTTGAATCAAGCCCAAGGTTGAGAGCGTGTGTGGAGAATCAAAGGAGATCGGTTTTTGATTAGGAGGATTTTTCAAAATTTTAGTTCGAGAAAGGATTTGTTTAAACCTTTGATAAGCTTGTTTAATTCGTTGTATGTATCGTTCATATGAAATTTTATGTTTTTGTGAAAAGTAGTAAATTCCTCAAAATTTTTGAAATTTCTAGGTATTTTGGCGAAGAACATGAAGAATACAAAGAACACGATAAATTCAACAAATTTTGTGAAAAACAAAGGGGGTGACCGGTCACAATGAATAGTGACTAGTCACATTTGTTTACAAAATGTGGCAGGATCAAAACGTGACCGGTCAGGATTACGTGACCAGTCAGGGTGTTTTATAAGAAGATAGAATCTTAAGGGTAACCAGTCAGGGTTACTATTGAGTGCACTATATTACATACTCTTGTGGCTCAACATATCCATTTTGGCATATATGCGTAGGCAAATCCATTGTTATATTCAGTATTGCACGCATAGTTGTCTTTGTCTCATTTCAGGTTTTCAAGTATTAAAGGCATATCTAAAGGCTTCATTACAGCTCAAGGGTCTCGGGACCATGCGCAACATTGATAAAGGTTCAAAAGGAAGGTTCAGGAATGATAGAATGGAAGTCGGGATGGATGAATGAAGAAGCCAAGGAAAATGAGGACAAAACAATGCTCTATCAATAGAGAATAAAACTCTATAGGTAGAGGCTTGTCAAACAGCTAGAAATCAAAGCATCTCTATCGGTAGTGAATTGTTCTATCATTAGAAGCCAATAATACACTTGCTAATTGATAGAGCCTCATTGCTTATCAGTAGAGGTACAAAAGTTTAAAAACAAGTAGTGCAACTCTTTATTTGCAGAGAACCCAACTCTATCGGTAGAAGACCATTTAAAGCCAAAGAAACATACCTCTCTATCGATAGAGAATTACTCTCTATCATAGAGTGTCTAATGTGCAATAAATGCATATTTTTGCATGCTATCACCTTTTGGGATATATTTGCCCACGATTTTTGTTTTGCAAGGGCATGTAAAGGGTTTATTTGAGCATTGTTTTGGTCCCCCCTTGACCTATATGTGCATGTGTATAGGAGAAAGAAGTGGACCTCAAACACTTAAATATTTTTCATACTTTCATTTTGAATTTTGAGAGTTGAGAGCTTATCTCTCTAGAGTTCTTGGTGTTCTTCATTTCCTGTTGAGGGTACTAAATTATAGATTAATATGGCTCAATACATCCACTTTAACATCTAGGCGTATGAAAAATCATCGTTTTATTTAATATTGCACGCGTAGATGTCAATGCTTCCTTACAGGTTTTCAAGCGCTAAATACATGTCAGAAGGCTCAAGCACGAAGCAAAGGCCCGGGACCAAGTACGACATCGTTAAAGATCCAAGAGAAGAGAAGCTGAAAGGGAAATTTGAAGAAGCCAGGCAAAAGAAGTCAGAAGACTTCTCTATCGGTAGAGGATCAGTCTCTATCGGTAGAGAAGAAGAAAATACGGCCATTCAAGGAGGTTCTATCGGTAGAGGATCAGTCTCTATCGGTAGACAAATCAAGCCACAAGTCTCTATCGGTAGAGGATCAGTCCTATCGGTAGAGGAATGAAGTCTAAGAAGTCAGAAGACTTCTCTACCGGTAGTCAGAAGGTTTCTCTACCGGTAGAGAGTCAGTCCTATTGGTAGAGGAAGGTTCCCCTTTTAATCAAGATACTTCTCTATCGGTAGAGAAGCACTCTCTATCGGTATAGAGTTCCTGACGCGCATTAAATACTGATTTTTAGCATCTTCCTCATTATCTCCTTTTGGGTGTTTTTTCCCAACTTTTGTTTTGCAAAAGGATATAGGGGGGGTATTTTCAGCATGTTTTTGTCCCCTCTAT